>JAYJMA010103749.1:0-20063 GCA_036873895.1 Parotocinclus cabessadecuia | reverse complement strand
CCCCAGCCACTACCACCACAGGGTGGGTCCGTACCAGCTCCACGATCCTGTCCCGGTACTGGTAGATTGGCAGACTCCTCTGCTCCTGTCTCAACCGGACCAGTTTACTGAAGCTCTGTTTCTGAGTGAAGTCTAGAAAGTGAAGAAGGGCGAGCCGACAGTCTGCCACCTCCTTGGATTTATCTTTTTGTCCTCTCCCGAGGCGGTCCTTTCCCTGCTTGGTGCACAGGGCAATGTTGATCCTGTATCGGGTATCGTATTCCTTTGGAAGCCCAATATCTGGGGTGCCAGCTGCCCTTCTCTTTTGAGTTTGGCTCACGTGTTGGTCCTGCTTACCCCTGCTGCTGTGTGGCTCCACCATCCTCTTTTTGGCTTTAAACCGCTGGAAACGCTCAAAGAAAGTCCAGAACTCCTTATATTCAGCACTTCTCGCCGGGATGTAGTCATGTTCTTTGAAAAAGAGCTCGTCCACCTGGGCACGGGTATCTGAACTGGTCCAGTCCCAGTGCTGACTGCTTTCTCCACTCTCAGACATAACCAACTGTTCTACTGGGAACGTGGGGGTGAATGTAAAAAGTGGAGACGCAATTAAAACTTTGTCATGTAACCAGCTAGTAAAGTAGATTAGTTATGAGTAAACAACGAACCGCGTGGTTTTACATGAGATTCATAAATTACGGATGACAACAAAACCGCACACCTTCTCCTCCATTAAAGTCCTTCTTTGTTGGTTTTAATAAGAAGAATAAACATTTTAGAGCATCACCGCCACCGACTGGGCTGGAGTTTAGAGCTAGCGGAGATCATCTTGTGCTTTATATACACTTCTTATAAAAATTAGTGTATATTTCATTAGGGGATATTTATTTTGAAATACCCTTCATTTTGCAAACAGTATATGTATGTTCTTTTTGTTCTTTAAGTAAAAGAACTACGAATCTGGGGCGTGTTTCCCAATAGCATAGCTGCTAACTGCATTAGCAATTACATAACTGCTAGTCGTGAGGCAGCTGCCTCTCTCTCCCTCGTAGTTAAAGTTTATATATTTAAGTATAAATGTTCACGGCAATAAATGCATTTAAAGTTAAAAAAAATGAAAGCATTACTTTAAAAGGCGTTTCTAACTCGTTTTTGAAGCAGGACGTCTTTTATTGAGGGGAACAGTTACAATGACACTGAAGCTACATAACGGGATGTAACTACATGAATAATCTGCAAAGAAATTATACAAATCTTATCATCTTTATATTTATCAAAATCTAAACATTTTCAGTCCTGAGTAACTAAAATATACAAAAAAAAAAAAAAAAAAAAACATTTTATATCCTGATTTTTTTTAACCCAAACTACAGTTCTCATCGACTCTGGATCTAAAATATTTATTCAAAACGTTTAGAATTATTATATAGTTTGTTTTTTATCCCATGGTGAATGGTGTCCAGTGTCTAATTAATGAATCTGTTAGAATGAATACTAACATATCACCTTTATTGGTGTGAAGGTTCTGGATAAGACTGTTATGGCAATTGAATAAATAATTTGTATTGTCATAAAACATAACCTCGAACCTACTAGATGTTTTTAACACAGAAGATTATGTTTACTCCCTGAAAGTTTTTAGACACCCTGATCATTAAAGGTAAACACAAAATACACAAACAAGCACATTTTTTCACTAATAATTTCTGGGCTGTTAAACATTTGTGTGTTTTTTGTGTTTTTTAGGGATTCTCATTTTTCTTAGTGTGAGATGATCACTGTCCAGGCATGTTCAGTTCAGTTTGTCTTCATTTTTTAGCATTTAAGCATGGGGCTGTGCATGTTCCTCCACAGTCTGATGGTCTGCTGGGGGTCTCTTTTGTGGACCAACATCAAGTTCTTGTGGACACAGGCATTCTCTCTGTCTTGCTCACGGATATCAAAGGTCTGAAAGCCTTTATGCTCCACTGGGGAGATCCCGAGAGCCTTAAAACACATCCCAGTGTAAACATCATCAATAGGGAAAAATGGGATGTGTTTAGACATAAGGAAGAGTGGCTTTAGTAGAGCTCCAGAGAAAAGAAACCCACCGCCACCGGCATAGGCTGGGTATGGACCTTCATAAAAAGTCATGGGGACATAATATTTGACTTTCGTGTCTCTCAGTGGGCTGGCGTTCGATATGATTTGACCAGTGTACAAAGTTGAGGCTTTCTCAGGCTCTAACGACTGTAGAAAGCTGAGTATAGCTGGTGTGTTTGCAAAAACATCATCATCACCTTTAAATATAAACGATACCCGGCTGCAGCGACGGAGAGCCCATTTAAAAAACACATGCTCTTTGAGAGTCAGGTTGTAGAACGAGTCATGAAAGTCCCAAACAAGCAGATCTCCAAATTCACGAGCCTCAAAATGGATCAGCTTTTGCAGATTCGGATTGTTCACGGATGAGCTGCCCAGGAGAAAGACTGTCCTGACTAACAACCTCCCCTGATACACACTCTCTTTCCCCCAGGTTTCCCGGACCACTTGACGCCTCTCAAAGTTTCTTGGGGAGGATTTGACAGCGAGAATAAGGAAGACGTGGCTTTCAGAATTCACTGCAGTGCACTTGTTCGCTTGGTCGATGAGAAGGCGTGAATCATGACAGTCCATGCTCTGGAGGAAGTCCTGGTAGAGCACAGGGTACGTCCTAAAATCCTGAATGTTCACATGAAGCGACTCGATACTTTCAGCCTGGCACTGATATCTGTTTGAGTCACGTCTCGTCAGATTCATTACATCCAGGTTTCTGAGCGAGGAGTGAAACCTCCTGTTCCAGAACGCGCTGCTTTCTGGAACGTCCTTTCTGAAGGCATCAGAAACACTGACCGTTTGAAGTACTAAAGAACTGGGTTGCATAGTAATGCTTGAATTTGGTGGTTGTTCTGTAGATTCATGGTCTTTCCTAGCGATGGTGGTCACCATGGTGGAAGCTGGTAATCTTTTCATCATATCCTGACGACTGGGTGAAACATTCAGGATTATCATGGAGTGTAAGATCCAAAGGAAAACCCCGCTTGTCAAGCCCATCGCAATAACAGCTTTTGCATAATACATTTTATTTATAGGCATATCAGAAGATCTCCATTCAATGGAAAAATAGAATAACAACTTCCTGTATCTCAACTTCAGTGCATTGTTTGGAAAACAGTGATAACACTGATCTCTGGATCACCAACCTGTTGAAATAAAGAAGGATCTTTATTCATTTTAAGGTAATACGTTTTATTACAATATTATTCTACAGTGTCTGGTTTTCTGATGTCCTCGGGTAACGTGAAACTAATAATAGATAGTGCAGAGAAAATATAATTAAAGATTGACTCAGATCCCTAGTGATCAATTAGCACGTATCAGTGAAATGGGAGCCCAAGTTGTTTTCATAAATAAGAATTAAACAGTCTTAAGACTATCTGTGAATATTATTATCTGTTAAATATTTTACGTGTGTACCAGCATGATTGGTTAGAAATCATAACAGAACACCCCCCCCCCCACTTCAAATTCAACAACGGTATTAATTAGTATAGAAATGAATAATAATGCCATTTATTTATTGTCTGGTAGAGACGTGATACATGGCACTAAATTATAACGATAACGCTTGGTTTAAACTAAGTGAATTAAAACAGCTCACACAGAAAACATCTGACAGAACAACTTACAGAAAAACAAACATTTCAAGACAGGCTAAGGCTTCTGAACTTCAAATGCTCATAAAAGCGCATAAAGCTCTTAACATTAAATGCATCTTACCATTGATGCAGGTTTCATCACAATCACACACATCCTGCAAACACACCCAGTAACAGCGCACAGTCCACGGGTCATTAATGCACATAGCTAGATCTCCCGTCTATTACTTCTATCTACGAAATATAAGGAAATAGTAGAGTAGGAAGTGATACAGTACTATTTTTGTATGTTGCATTTTGCTTTGCGATTGGTTCTTGATGGTGGTCTGTTTTTATTTTTTTTATTTCCCCGAGGGGAAACATTTTCCTCACCACCACAAAACAATGAACACACGCTCTTCCTGAATTCTCAGAATTGTCACTAGAGGGCGCCCAAGTACAACCTGCACTTCTGGGACCTACGTGTATTCCATTAGCGATATAAAGTAAATATGTATAAACATATAATCACAATACTGTGGTTATTTAAAAATACATAATAATAACCGTGCTGGGGTTTGGGGACACTGGCTCGTCAACCAGCGTTACGAGAAACACCATGCGAGTTCACCATGTTTCACCAGCACTAACAAATCCAAAACACGACAGATTTTTGCTTAACCATGGAAATAAAATATACTTCTATTTGGTGTTATTTAGTAAACTGAAGTATATTTAGATCGAATCGTTTGTGCAGACAGTGCTATATGCTCTAAATGTAGGTTTAAGAACATTAAACATTAAGAACACACCTAAGTTTACGTTTCCTTATACACTTCCATCCCACTTTTAGGTTTAAGAACACTGACAGTAAACTGTAACTTTAAGTGTGATATTATTTTATATATACCTTTCACTGTACTTTAGGTTATAACACTACAGATAAACGTTTGTTCTGCAGTAACTGTTTATTCAACTACTCTGTTCAAATGACTGTTTATTTTCGTTTTTGGTTTTAACCACACGAACTGATCATTAAATACCATTAAAGACTAGCCAGCAGACTCAAGACTTTAATAATAGATAAAAATAAAGAATTCATTAATTTAAAAACTGTGCTGTAGGTCAAACAACAGACCTGCACTGTGTTTCACATGGCCTTCACCTTTTATTACCTTTTATACCTTATAAACCTATACGTTTATATTCAAATACTAAAACCAAGGAAAGAAAATAAACAAAACTAATAATCAAATAAGAAAATAATCATGCTGGGTTTTATCTTTGAGTAGCACCGCATGGCTTAGATTTTTGCAGTTACGACATCACTGGCTGCAGTTTAGTTATTTATTTATCAATGAGTTTTGATAACTGATTCATAAATGATTTCCATGAGTGAGTACAGGATTTTTAATTGATCTTTAAATACATGGTTTAAATAATCTAGAGACGTGAAGACTCATAACATTAAATTAAATAAGATCTTTAAGACTGCATGTTTATGACATTTAAGTGTTTGAAGAAAATTTTGTATAAACCTGACTATTTAAGCATTATAAATAAAACAGTGTGAAGTCACCACACACCACACACAGCACATCACACACAACACACACCACACACACAACATCAACACCTTTAATGCTATAAAAGGTCTAAAAAGCAAAAGCATATGGCGTTGCTAACAAAGGTTTTACTCACCTGGATGTTTATGGCAGTGAGGTACTAAACAGAAGGATCCATGGTAGCCCTGGGTGGAGGGAGTCACAGTGTTAAAGAGTTCAGATGTAACAGCTGTAATGATACTGAGAGGTCAAGAGGAGCTTCTAAAATGTAGTTTTACATGTTAGTCGTTCTGTATGTGATTTCAGTGCTTATAATGGCAGAGCCCAAATTAATTGAGGTCTGGACCGAAGAGGGAACAGAAGAGAAGGTGGGGTGGCGTCGCCAACGTTTAAGAGCAGGTGCAGGAACTGACTGTCTGATTTATGGCTGATTGGATAAGGAAATGAGTTTTTAAATTACTTTATTGCAACCCTGGTCTGGAGTTGTGACTAATATCATCAGAAGGCTTCTCGCGGCTGAAACGTCTATGGTCTCAAAATGGCAAAACTTTTGGATCAACAACAGCAAAAATCCCAGTAAGTACTTTACTTTACTATAAGACTGACTCCCTGCCCTATTTTCTAAAAAGTCTCCAAAATGTCAGTTGACTTCTCTCCAGCTCCTTTACCTGACATCATAGGTGAATGAGGAAATTTGGTTGTTTTCATCAGACCGTTATCTTGATATGTTTCATTAACAGTTTGGTGATTCATGGCTGGGGACTTTCATCCAATCATCCACACTCCAATGCCGCTTCTCTTTAGCCGCTTGAACCTTGAGTTCTTCAGTTTAGGTGTTAGTGCTGGCTCTAGTGTGGCTTTTCTACGTGCAAATCGCTCTTCTCTGTTTTGCTAATTTAATCAACAACATAAACCTTCAATCCAAACTCCCACGTTATGTGCTGCTTTGTACATTTGTCTCTGATGGGTTCCTTCGAGTCAAGTAACTCTAGTCCCCAACTCTAGTGCCTATATCTTCCATAGACCGCAGATTCAAACCGTTCTCTTGCCAAGAGATTACAGATTACTGGATTATTATAACGAGCCAGTTTTTGACACACGAAACGTAGCCAAATCTTAATCTTAGTTGAACCCTGTGTTCTTAAACCTACCCACCACACCAAGACGTCCAGACTTGTCTGATTTCACACCAGAGCTGTGACATGTATTTGTCCACGCTGTGACTCCGATGGCTATCCACACTAGAGCTACATTATTTGCGCTGAGCTTGGCTTTACAGTGACTGTTTCATAGGTCATATTGTTGTGACATCGGACCGGGAGGGGCCGTATAATCTCACTGCGGTAACTAAACATATATACACTGAGATAAGATAAACCGGGCATATATCATGCCGAACAAAGGACGGACAAACTCGTCTGAAATGTGCTGAAGCCGCTGTAGAAGGCACTTTAGCTGGACCAAAGCTGTTGTGTTTATATCGTCACTCCCTAATGAACCTGTTTTAATAGGAAGAGTCGAACTTAGTTCGAGAAAAGCGTTTCATTTACAGATGGAAATCGCTTCAGTGCTGGGCTGCTGCCTTCTCGGCGCTGCCTCATCCGTGTTTCTGTTTGCTGCTTACAAGCTCGGCTTAGTTTACCGGCTGTTTCATAAGGTAAGTGAATTTGGCACATCTGTTGATTACATCGCTCTATTAAACCGTTTATTCGTTCAGCCTGGAGGATTTTGCTGAGCCGCTGTGGCGTTCCGTTGACAACCTAACGGCTTCGATAATAAAAGTCGTCGCGTGCAGGAGTCTGAGAGGAACTGTTGTACCGATTAAAAAGTTGCTCCTGATAACACTAAGAACGTTTTTAAGAATAGTGCTTCATAAAAAACCCAACGACACTGTAATAATATCGTCTTAATCTTAAGAGTTTAATCTTGAGATCGTTGTTGAAACGCTTTGCTCTGTCCTGTTGCGAGGTCACGCTGTAACGTAGCTTAAAGTCTAAAAGTCCCGTCCTGTCAACTTTGCAAACCATTAATAGTAAGAATCAAAGACATTGCTGAAGCTGTAAAGATGTTAATGATCACATTTACGATAAGCACTCGAAGGTTAAAGGTCTTGCCCTATAGTCCCAGGGAGCCACGACCTTCAAAACGTTACTGGTACTGAATTATATTGAAGCTATTTTATGAATTTTAACAGCCAGCTATTTATATCCATAGGAGAACCTGACAGGATTGTTAAAATGATTAAAATAGGCCATCCAAGGTCCGGCTAATTACACAGGCGTCTACAAACAGTGGGGATGCCAACTCGTGACCTAAAACATCACCCAAAAAGTAGCTAGAAGTCGCCACACTGCCTTTGAACTTTTTTAAAAATCCCTTTTTGCTTACTTTTTACAGGAAAAATGAAGGTTTTTACAAAAGCAGCAAAAAATAAATCGACTATAGAACAGAGCAGAGGTTTATGAGAGGTAATGGACAGTCTGTTCTAGTGGACATTTTGGATATGAGAGAAATGTTAGGAATAAAGACCTGAACTGGTTTAACAAGGAACAAATCGTTATGGGACGACGACTTGGAGAAGATGGTGCGTTCCAATGAGCTACCTTTTGTTTTCCATCACGTTTACCCACTTTTATTCACTATGAGCACAAGACAGAAGACAGAATTTGATGTGATGCTCGTGCTAAAGCCCAAACAGGGTATAAAGGGAATAAATATATTTTACACCTTCCTATAGTGCACTACATTGGGAGTTGAGTCATTTTAGATTCCAGGAGCATCACTAAGAACTAAAGAGCTTATTATTGCCAATAAGTTTGTTGTTGTGGTTGAAGAAAAGGCCACTGAACATTTCAATATGGGACCCGTTATAAAACGTCAGCTAATGCCAAGAATACAGAATCTGAAAGGCATGTCTTCATTACTCTCTTAAAAGAACAAGAATCTGTCTTTTATGTGCCAGCGCAGCCTGTGCCCTGTTGAATTCATCAGATGTATTGAAAGAGCGTGGTTCTTGTTTACACTAGCACAAACAAATTCACACAGATTACAGTTACCTAAGAAAATGACCAAAGAAGTTAATCCATGTCCATCAGAGGCCTTTATAATAACAATTAATCATTTTATAATCAATATAACATAATCAATCATAAACAACTTTGAACTCAGCTCAGGTTTATGCCGAAATTCGAAAGGGTTCACAAAGGTTTAAGTTTATAATTTCTGTAGTCCTTCTACGGCATTAAAGAACGATAGCGCCACCTGGCTGCTCGTTTAGGCACACTGCTAGGCGGGACATCATAGATTGGGGATCTGGTTAGTGTTTCAGATCAGTTTTGGGACGATGGTTTGTTTTTATTTGTTCCATCCCAGACTGAAAAGAGTAGCCCTCGGCATGGAGGTGAGAACGTGGCAGAGGTGCTGCAAGCTCACGGCATAAAATTCATTTTCACCTTGGCTGGTGGGCACATCTCCCCGATTCTGGTGGCCTGTGAGAAACTGGGAATCCGCGTTGTGGACACACGCCACGAGGCCACGGCCGTATTCGCCGCAGACGCCGTGGCGAGGCTCTCGGGTAAGACCAACAGGGGACAGGGTGTGCCAAAGTGGATCATGGAGCCATGAATAAAGTAAACTTTTTGGGTCCAGTCGTCTGAGTGATATACGTTCCACAGTATAGAATTGATAAAAACACAAAATAGGTTAATAATAATACATGTATTATAGTTATTATTTTATGTTATATTTTATTTTTTATGCAACTGGACCCTGGAGTTTGACTGGAACCAGAATTGAGATTTTTTTGGCAACAAACAGAAGGACAGCTCCACTGAAACAAACCTGGCAAAGCAGGTCATAGACAATATGGCATTGCCCTGTCCCTTCTTATCATGTCAGTGTTTGAAATATGCTCAAAGTAAATACCATACAATAAAAAGTCATAAAAACAACAAACAAGCACCGGCTGTGCTGCAGGTACGAACAGCCATGGTTACACACGGATCCGGTGTTCATAGCTCCCCCTGGTGAATGATTAGAGCGTTACAAGTGACGGCTTCACACATGAAATACTTTAATCTGATGTGTTTTTGTGCTTTCATGTTGGTGCAGGCACTGTGGGTGTGGCTGCCGTTACAGCAGGACCGGGCCTCACTAACACCGTTACTGCGGTGAAGAATGCTCAGATGGCTGAGTCACCTTTACTGTTGATGGGTGGAGCGGCTGCTACTCTACTGCAGGTACGGTTAATAAGATTTATGGGATAAGAACGGGTCCCATCCCGGCAAAAAGTGCACCGATAATTCAGTCTTAAGGATTTGATCCATTTTGGAAATTGTGTGTGTGTGTGTGTTTAGGGTCGAGGTGCGTTACAGGACATTGACCAGATGTCCCTGTTCAAGCCTCTCTGTAAGTTCTGTGCGTCTGTACGAAGCGTGAGGGAAATCGTACCTACTGTACGTAAAGCCTTAGCCATTGCTCAGTCTGACACACCGGGTGAGCACCTCCCGAAATTAAACGTCCCTCATTCCAAAACCTGAACCAGCTGGACAACAACAGGTACTGTAATCTGATATAGGTGTGTGTGTGTGTGTGTGTGTGTGTGTGTGTGTTTTTTCTTTCTTTAGGTCCTGTGTTTATCGAGTTTCCCATTGACACTCTTTATCCATATCATCTGGTAGAGAAAGAGTTCTCTCCTAAAAACACTCCGAAGGGGATCGCTGGGAGGGCCATCTCATGGTATCTCACCGCTATTCTTTATTCACGTAGGAATTTACCTTTATGAAATAAAATCACGTCTAAAAGAAGAACCAAATACTGTAAAGCGACGAACATGAAAGTAGCGCACCAGGAAATAAATAAATAAGTATTGTTTATAAGTGTTCATGGTGTTAGTGGTTTTTTGTTTTTAATTTTAAAGTGTTTCCTCTCGAGTCTTTCTGATTTACCGGTACAGCGAGTTTAATGAACTATTTCAAATCTGCCCTCCAGGTATCTTCAGAATCATCTCACAAATCTCTTTGCTGGTGCTTGGGAGAACAGGGAGCTGTCCCCTCTCCCGGTCCGCTTTCCCCAAGCTACGGATCTGGAGGTAACGCCCGGCTTCGCACCTATCATAAGCCAGTAATACGCACAGTTTATCAGTGTGTGGAATCGGCTGCGTCCTAATCAGGCTTTTTCTGACTCCAGAGATGAATCGATTACCCCATTTACACCCCGTTCCCACCCTGACCTCTGGCTCGTACCGTATGTCCAGGTGCAGAGGTGTGTGGAGCTGGTGAGCAGGGCTAAGAAGCCGGTCCTCGTTTTGGGCAGCCAGACGACTCTGCCCCCGACACCGGCCGACGATATCAGGTAGAGTTACGCAGAGTTACGCACTGTTCGGATAATGGCCGTGTTGTTCGGTGCTGAGTTGTGGGATCGCTGCTTCCAGAAAAGCTTTGGAGTCGTTAGGAATTCCCTGCTTTCTGGGCGGGATGTCCCGAGGCATGCTGGGTAAGGACAGTCCTATTCATATCAGACAGAACAGAAGAGAGGCCCTGAAACAGGCAGATCTGGTGCTGCTGGCAGGTAAGAAACGGTCATTTCTAACATTTATAGCACCTGTTAGGATTTAAATGTGTTCTCATTATTCCTAATTTCGTTTTCTCGCCCCTGACAGGCACGGTGTGTGACTTCAGACTGAGTTATGGCAGAGTGTTGAACCGACGCAGTACGATTATTGCTGTTAACAGAGACAGGACTCAGCTACTGAAGAACTCAGACATGTTCTGGAAACCCACTGTTGCTGTTCAGGGTTCGTTACCCACACACACACACACACACACACACACACACGCTTATACTCGTTATGCACCCTGAATCTGACGTGACTCTGATTGCTTAAACCATTTAACTTTTTTATTTTACAGAATAACACTTTATTTTGCCATGTACCGTTCTAGATAATTCTAATTATTTTTCCGTTCGTTCAGGTGACGTCGGTTCCTTCTTGGTACGTCTCTCGAAAGGCTTAAAGGGTTACAGCTGTCCTAAAGATTGGCCTCATTGTCTGAAAGAGGAGGACAGGATCAAAGAGAAAGCTAACAGGTAATGTTTATTAGTAGTATTTATCGTGATTCTGTTATTAAAAATACAGGCGATGGTGTAGGAGCTAGCCAACAGGAGGAACAAAATCCCGAAAGGAAAGGAAAAGACGAGCATGATCTATTTGTTAAATTTCAGTGACCTTGTCCTTTGTAACTTTCCCCCTCAGATAAGTGTGATTCTGTCGTAAGGTCCTAAAGAAGGTCCTGAAAAGAGCACAATTTCAGAATCTGTTCTTAAGAAAGAAAAAATGAAAAATCAAGAGGATTCCTAAGTACCTTTTCTGATTTTTTTTTCTTCCTTAACAATGATGTAAAGAAAACCCAAATTAAAGACGCTTTCGTGAATCCAGTCCCTGACTTTTTTAACGAGCCGCCCTGAACGGGGTTCCTATGTGCTGAGAAAAGTACCTACCCTGAACTATGAGCTTAAAAAAACAGTTCTGCCCGGGATGTAATTTTTAATGACACCACCTACCCAGCATCAGTCAGGATTCTACTCGGCCTGTCTGTGGTAACCCGGTGATTTTCTCTCGTTAAGAACCTCGTTAAGAGTTTGATGTTTGATGATAACAGAGCCAAGGCGAGTGAGAAAATGGAACGGCATCTGAACCCTCTGAGTGTCCTGCACCTCGTGGATGACCTCCTGCCAGAGGACAGCATCATCGTTGCAGATGGAGGGGACTTTGTGGGCAGTGCTGCCTATATCATGAGACCAAGAGGGCCGCTTCGTTGGTTGGACCCAGGTCAGGACCGTGGACGGGGTCACAGAATCAGAGATTTAGCAGGATTGGTTGTAAATCCAAAGAGGATACAGAATGTGAATACGTTTGCGTTTTCCTCCTCTTATGTGACGGTGCAATATTGTTCTGAACAGGGGCTTTCGGGACGCTGGGCGTTGGAGGAGGGTTTGCCCTGGGAGCCAAGCTTTGTCGTCCTGACTCCGAGGTAAGGGCGTGACCAACGAAATGTACTTCCGTCTCTCTCTCTCTTTCGGTAACGTTCTTTGCCTCGTTGGTAGGTTTGGGTTATTTACGGTGACGGTTCCCTGGGTTACAGCGTGGCAGAATTCGACACTTTCACCAGACACAAGGTACCACATGCTGATAATATTTTGTTGCAGCAGCTATTTGTCAGCACAAAACGTCTGTACTGTAACGAGAGACTGCATGTTGCTGCTACTAGGGTTAAACGTATTGTTAAAGCTCACAGCTACGCCCCCCCCACCTCCCTTTTTTTGGCCGTTTTGCAGACACCTGTAATCGCCCTGGTTGGAAACGATGCGTGCTGGAGTCAGATCTCGAGGGAACAGGTTCCCATTTTGGGCAGCAATGTTGCCTGTGGTCTCGCTTTTACAGGTAATTCTGTTATTTTTAAATGGGTTTAATTAAAGTGTTATTGTTGCTGATTTTAATGGAAGCTTAATCACATATCTCGTCTCCCCCCCCCCAAGATTATCATGTTGTTGCCGCTGGCTATGGAGGTAAAGGTCACCTGATTGGATGTGAAGAAGAGTCACGACTTGATGACATCATAAAAGAGGCGCAGAGGGAGTGTAAAGAGGGCACGGCCATGCTGCTTAACGTCCTGATAGGGAAAAGCAACTTCAGGGAAGGTTCTATTTCTGTTTAGAGACCCGCCCGAAAATCGGGTTCACTTCAACAGGCCTACTCAGATTTTATGAGTTTTAATAACGGTATTATTATTATTATTATTATTATTATTATTATTATATTGCTGTAATGTTTTAAAAAAAAGGAACATGCATGCAGGCCCAAACCGTGACACTACCACCACCGTGCTTCACAAACGATATACGGTTCTTATTCTGGAATGCGCTGGTTTCCTTTCTTCTGGAGTTAGGCCTTTAGTTTCTTAGAAGTTACCCTTGTTCTTGAAGTGATCTGTGTGGGTCGGTCACTGCCGGGCAGGGTTAAAACGGTCCTACATTTCCTACACAGTCTGCGTCCGACCGCCGACCGATTGTCCCATCGATTAGAAAACTCCTGATTCTGATTCCCTTCATATTAACTGCCAATCCTTGAGGTTCACATATTTTTACCACTGACCGATATGTAATAACGCATCACTTCCCTTAATAAACTAATGACCAAGCATAATGTTTGTATCTCATGTGTTTAATTGGGTTCCTGTTTATCTTCCTTTATCTGATGCTGTTTTAAATCACATTCGGAAGGGTTCACAAACTTTCAAGCACCTCGGTGAAACCAGAAGCTAAATATCCTTTAAAGAATAGTAAAAGCGTACTAGGTGTCTGAAGCTACTCCAGAACTTTAGGACGATTTCTGTTACGTTTAAGTCGAGATTTCATCGATTGAATAAAACATAACTAAAATGTTAGGCAAACACAGAAACTAAAAGCTGCTCTGCTTATAAGTATTTTGTTGCTCCTGTTTCAGCCTCTGTGACCTAAAACCTTACTGACATACATTAATAAAGATCTGTTCGGCTCTAAAGGATCGATTTCTATTATCTCTAGATAGAGTTTTATCATAAATAGATGGCATGTAACCCTTATTGTTAATTAATTCCCAACAGCCGTACCTTTGTAATATATTTTGGATTATATGGTTATTATGCAGAGTGGATCCTCAGATCCTCACATCCTGGTAAGAGCCCAAATAACCCCAGATAATTACACAACATGTGTCAAACAAACAGATAACATGACCTCAGTTATTGATGTTTCCTCCTCAAAGTGAACAGAATGAATGCTTCCAAAAAACACTGCTTACAGTACATATATCTGACCAATTACTTTTGGCTGCCAGTGTATAAGGACAGGTAGGAGCATTTAATCACAGAGTGAACCCAGCTTGTACTTTTAACAATGGTTTGTTGTTAGTTACTTGTTGTCTGGGACTATGTGTGTGTGCCTTTTGTTCCGCGTATTGAGTATAACAAAAACATTAGTATTTTTTTCTGATCTGCATGTTAATTATAACTGTAAAGATCCGGATAAAGTTGAAAAGTCCAGCTCCATAGCAACAACCGAGCAAGATAAGGGCAAGAGTGGAAAGGAAAATTCCTAAATGATGAGAAAGAAACTGTAAATGAGAAAGAAAAATGCGAAGGCTACAACGAATACATTTATAATAATAGTTTTAAGACATAGGAGCTGAATGAAACAATAAAGAAATATCATAGAAACAGAGAACAGAAAATGACGTGTTATAATATTTTCAGTTATGTTGATTGGTTCATTTAGTATACATGATCATATTCTCTATTTTATGACATGCATTCTTTTATTTATTCTGCATTATTTATTCAGCACCACCCATGCCATATGCTTTTATTTATAATAGGGGGGTAAGCAGTCTTCCACTGAGACATTAAAAAAGATCACCAGGTGCATGTGCCAGCAGAGCAGGACTATAAAGTACCATTACAGGGAGTGGAATGTGAGCACACGGTGCCGTAATCAATAAGCAGTCTCTAAATAAAAACGATTCGGATTAGGTGGAGGGGTTGAAAAGTGCTGGACTTTTATAGACCTGACAGGTGGTGTGTAAGCTAATTATGCTCAGCACTAAGTGTAACGCTGAGGTCTTAATAAACCAATAGAAATATAACCTAAAGATCAGGATGATAATCAAGAAGAAATCAGATCCTGCAATTTATATGTAAAGAATAATGAGCCTAACAGGTTACACAAAGCGGCTGGAATGAGAGGTATGCATGACTGGGCTCATGTGAAGGAGCCATAAACCTGCTGCTGCTTCATTTCACATGGGTACACCATGTCAGCGTCCAGAATGGACTTATGGGTACTGTTAGCTATTTTAATGGGGGCTGATGGGGGATGGGATGGGTGCAGTACCGAGGTGTACCTGAATGGTCCAATTTGAAGGCTGAATTGTTTTTAGGCCCAGGATAATTAAAAAAGTCACTTTCTTTGTCACGATTCCAGAATGGATTCACATGCACAGCCAGACGGGTTCAGTTCCATTAAAGTGCATCAGAGATCTTCCAGATTGTAAGGCTTGCTGAGTGTCTGGTGTTTGTCCATCTTTAGCTTTGTTTGCACACTAACAGTTTCTCCCGATTTTAACAGACAGGTCTAATCGAATGCTTTTAGGCCAATAGGCTTTACAGATGTAACCTAACCACTGGAGCCCTCCAGCCTGAACTCCTCCAACCAACATCCCGATTTAAGCTAGGAAGGTGGGATTTACAGTTTCGGGTCTATTCAGCTTGCCTTTACCTGAGTGTGAAGGTTTTTAGAATGCACTCAATCCTGCCGACTTTCTTATTTACTGGAAATCATTTAATAACTTCTGCTGTTTTCCAAAGCGGGTCGAGTCTGTTGTTCTCGTACAATACGTGACCACAAACGAGGAACCAGCCAAAGCGTTCGCGTGCAAGCAAGTTCGCTTACAAACTAGACTGGAAAGCTTCTTTATTTGTCAACGAGCCATTGTTTGCCCTCCTAAATTAATGAAATTCTGCTTTTTGACGCTGTTATACGGCGGAATGATCGGACTTCTGTTCTTCACTTGATACCAGACGGATTTTAAAGGCACCTGTTCGTTTGGTTGAGAGATAGCGCTACGGAAATCACGCTTTCGGTGTGGGTAAGCCAAGTTTGACACTTTAATTCTTTAACACGGACAGTTTGGAAGACATTCTGAACTGTTTATAGGTTATACTGAAATCTTACGGAGTCCACATACAGAGCTCGCGAATCTGTCCTAATGAACGTCACGCGCAGGGTAGAGTTTCCTGATATGATAGATACGCTAGAATTGCTCTGTGAAAGTCGTTACCTCAGAACAACAACATTAATATCAGTCATTAAAACCGTTTTGAAATGTCAGAGACCGAAGAATAACACCAAGATCCGCGAGTTCGTTTCGCTACCTCGTGTGTTTTATAAACGCAGATCAACACCTTTAGATCAACATCTAACAGTTTAGCCATTTTTTACCGCACAATCCCTCCATAGTTATTATTACGTCAGGAAAAGATAGAAAAGATTAAGCTTTTGAATTTATCTCACACTTAATGAATGTTTAGGGACTATCAAGCAGTATTTTTTCACTTCCTGTTTCACTATATATATACATATATAGTTCTGAGGTAACAGAGGTCCAGTCCCCATAGTCATTATAAGGCATTTAACAATTCAAATAAAAATGTGTTGGCCCTTCATAAGTCAGGAAATGGCTATAAAAATTGGTACTCACCTGTAAATGATAAAAAAAAAACGTCCCAGTCAACTGGAACTGTGACAAACTTGCCTAGTCGAAGATCCCAACTACTGTTGGAGAGTTACAGAATAATCTTGGGGTCACCACATCTCAAACCACCATCAGATGCGACCTTATTGACAACAGATTATCAAGAGAAGGCCATTCCTATAATCTAAGCACCTTTTAAACCCTTCTGACTAAAGCCCATGGAGGGGATGCAGAAAGCTAAACACCAATGTCTTTACGTTATAATTACCAACTCCACGGTTGCCAAAAGGTCTATCTCCTAAGTCACCTAATAACATAGCAACACCTCAATTATTACCTGGAACATAATGGTGGCAAAGGTGTATATCCACCTGGGAGAAGGTAGCAGGCTCCTAAAAGCCCGAAACTCTCACAACTTCCTAAATTATTCACGTAAAGATTAGGCTATTTTCTTTAGAACCATCATTTTCAGCAAACCCTCAAATTTCATCTGATGCTTAATCTCAGTTAAAGTCAAAGTTCCTGGGATGTTTTTATTGATATCTGGGAGATTAAATCTTGTTTGATTTCTTCATGCCCACCTCCCATAGCATCTGTTGGAATATAGTTATAGATTTGACCACAAAACCCAAACCAAAATGCAAAATCCAACCATTTCTCCTCTCTAACCATCTGAATATCTGCATCCTTCACTCTGCCAGACCGGAATTCTATTTTAAAAAGAGTGTCGGCAGTTCTGCAGCTGATCGTTCATGGTTTGAGACGTTCTTCTTGCTGCAGCCAAATGGCCTCTTTAGTGACGGTGAAGACAGAGAAGCGGCCTGGCCCTGAATCTGAGCACGGTGACGTCACAACCAAAAAAGCCAGGTAACGACACGTCTGTCTCTATTAAATCGAAGCGATTAAACAGGTGTTAAAGGCATTCCATTCCAGTTATTTTAACCCCTAAACGAAATGCTCATGTTCATTTTGCCCTCTGGTTGATGCCCACAGAAAGTTGCTGCCCAGTCTGAAGACGAAGCGTGCTCCTGAGCTGGTCCTGGTGATCGGCACAGGGGTGAGCTCGGCGGTGGCGCCTCAGGTCCCCGCCCTGCGCTCCTGGAAGGGACTGATTCAGGCACTGCTGGACGCTGCCAACGATTTCAACCTGCTGGAGGAGGAGGAGAGCAGGCGCTTCCAGAAGAGTCTGCAGGAGGACAAGAACCTGGTGCACGTTGCCCATGACCTCATTCAGAAACTCTCTCCAGTAAGGCACTTCACACACTACATGATCTGGGTCTGATCTCTCACTCTAATCTAATCTGAATCCCCTGAATGTTCCTCCCACTGCCCCAGTCATCCTGAGAGAGACGTTTAAGATTTACACTGATATAATCCAGTTTAGCCTGTTAAATAACATAAATAAGCTAAAGAACACCTTATAGGCTTCATAAAGCCCTTTTGATTTCCTATTAATACGCACTCCAAACATCTTCCTGGTTGCGTACAGCGGACAGGTAATGTGCGCTCCACCTTCTTCAAGGACTGCCTGTACGAAGTGTTTGATGATCTGGAGTGTAAGATGGAACACGCCGGGAAGCACTTGCTCCGTTCCGTCCTGCAGCTGATGGAGAGCGGGGCGCTGGTCCTCACAACCAACTTTGACAATCTTCTGGAGATCTACGCAGCTCACCAAGGCACCAAGCTCGAATCCCTGGACCTGACCGACGAGAAAAAGGTATTCCATGCTCGAGTGGCAAAGGTGGAGACGTGTTTTGGTTTTAACAGAACTTTAAGAGAGATGTTTGAGAGATTCTGCATAAATATGATTTATTTTATTTTAGATAAAGAGCCCATTGCTCCGCTGCAGGTCAGGACTTCTGCTCCAAAATAACCCCAGGCCTTTAGAGCGTTCTTATAGTTTTTTAACGTTATGTCAAGGATAAAATGTTTGAGTGTTTTACTAACCACTAAGCCCAGTTCAGATCTGTAAGGCTACCCAAATAATTATGGGACTGTGTATTAAAAATAGCACGGACCTAAAATTGTAACCAGAGACCTTACACTTAATGTGTGTGTGTGTGTGTGTGTGTGTGTGTGTGTGTGTGACCAAGGTCCTGGAGTGGGCTCAGGAGAAAAGGAAGTTGAGTGTGCTCCATATCCACGGTGTTTATACAAACCCGAGCGGGATCGTGCTGCATCCTGCTGGTTACCAGAACGTCCTGAGAAACACAGAAGTCATGGTAAACAAAATGAATGTTTCTTAGGATCGAGTGCAGATTCTGTGAGTTATTTATAACAGTGTTTATAATCCACTCCGGATCCTCCTGTCCAATCTAAGAGCTGTAAGGTCTAACGCTGTCCGATCCTAACTCCGTCACCATTTCCCACTGACCCACAGAGGGAGATCCAGAAGCTCTATGAGACCAAATCGTTTGTTTTTTTGGGATGTGGTCGGACCGTGGATGACACGACGTTCCAGGCTCTGTTCCTGGAAGCGGTGAAGCACAAATCGGACCTGGAGCACTTCATGCTCGTGCGCAGAGAGGACGTCGGAGAGTTCAAGAAACTGCGGGACAATATGCTGGATAAAGGGATTAAGGTCATCTCTTACGGTAACGAGTACGCCGACCTGCCCGAGTACTTTGAGCGACTGGCTAACGAGATCTGCAACAGGGACGTGGTGACTAACGGCTGTGGTGAGAACCGACCGCTTCATTAAAAAACAATAAAAACAAAACACACGACCACATTTAGTGATCAGGTCCTTTCATAAAAGACGGATTGGTCTGCACTGCTTCAGAGTCCAATGGCTGTATGCTTTATACCACTCCAATAGAAATATTTAAATGTTATTATCTAAATGTTTTATTATAGAATGCGAATGATGTTTATTACCCAAATGAGGACGGGTTTCCCTTCTCAGTCTGGTTCCTCTCTAGGTTTCTTCCTCTTAATCTCAGTGAGTTTTTCCTTGCCACTGTTGCCACTTGGCTCCCTCATTAGGGACGATAGAATCCAATTGGTGATAATGTCTATTGTAAAAACTGAACTCGAGAGACGATTTAGCCTGTAATAACGAAGCACGTCATTCGATTCCCCGATTTTCCTATTATCTCAACTTTATTCTAGGAATCTAAAAGGACTGAACAATTCAGATGCTTTCTTTTGACTTCCACAGGATCTCCCAGGTGGGAGTGATGTCTCCGGTGTGACGCGTCCCGTTTCTGAAGTGCTTTCTCCCGTTTTGTACTCGAGTCTGTTCCACAGCTCCTGGGGAAAATCCTGCTACTCATAAGAAATAATAACGAGATTCTAGAGTTTAGTTAGAAGCCATTTGAACGTTTTCAGCTTTATTTTGCGTACTGACGGATCAGTGCCCTGACGTAGCTCCACCTTTCACCTCACACCTCCACAGATTTTCGGGCAGGGCTCAGTCCATTAAGACACTGCATTGTTTTTATTAGCCTGTAATCACAGTTCCTTTGGTGCCAAACTGAACTTAATGCTGAACTCTGAATGTAACCCCCCACCCCCCCCCCAAAAAAAAATACTACTGATAAAATCACCACTTACAGTAACATCACCAAACCTGAA
>JAYJMA010103731.1:0-20069 GCA_036873895.1 Parotocinclus cabessadecuia | reverse complement strand
AGAGAGAGAGAGAGAGAGAGAGAGAGAGAGAGAGAGAGAGAGAGAGAGAGAGAGAGACAGAGAGAGACAGAGAGAGAAGTCTCCTGGCAAGAGAATGTCACGTCTCCGGCATCATCATTGTAAACACTAAGGAGAAGCAGCCACCCCCCGCCCCGCCCCGCCCCGCCTGTTCCCAAATCCCTGGCAGGTCGACACCAGTGCTCACGGCAAATAATGAACACGGACAGCAACGACTAACGAAAAAACACACAAGCAAGCACGCTGCCGAGTCCCTGACTGAGCAAACCTGGGGCAACAGTGGCAAGGAAAAACTCCAGGGTGGACCAAGACTCAAAAAAAGGACCCGACCTGCTTAAGCAGCCTAGAGGTTTTTCTGCAGGAATTGAACTGAAGTGACTTTTTTTATTATAAAGTTCATAAGCAAATAAGATTAAATAAACAGAGGCTAAAAAAGAAAATAAAATAAATGTAATGAATTAAGATAAAAAAAAAGTTTAATTAAAAATATAATATAATATATATATATAAAGAAGTTAATCAAATAAAAAAACTGCTTTGTCATGCTCTTTAGTTTCAAATTCTGTTTGCACATAAATATATAAAGCTAAATAAAATATATATATAAAAAAGAATACGACATAAAACAGAGATTTAAAACTCCAAAGACGACAGTATATATTATGAATAATAATAATAATAATAATAAACAATACGCACAATCAAATAAAGAATATTAAGATAATACTGTATTTAATAAATCCAATAATATGCTAAATAAAACGTGATGAATAAACTAAAAATACAAAGAAATAAAATAAAAAAGAATACAGAATATCTGACAATATTATAGATCATGAACAAATGAACAGAAATAAAATCGAATTTAAGGGTAGGGAAGATACTAGTATTTATGATAAATAATAAACCTGATTGAATTCATCATCTGAAATCGAAACTTGCCCTTTTTTTTTCTTTCCCTCCTGAACAAACGGGCGGTGAGAAAAAAGCCGTCGCTCGGTCGGATCTGCAGCTGTCAGGTTTTCATCACCCCGGCACGGAGAGACACGTGCTGAGCTTTACGCTAACGCTAACGGTGACGGGACGATGAAAGAGGCAATGACAGGCGAACGTTCAGCGGCACGACTCGGAGGCGCAGATCCCGCTCCGGGAGTGCGGAATTCGGATAAAAATAGCATGTTTACAGAAGATCTGCAGACGGCACCGATCACCCACGCCTGCTCGATCTGGAAGATCAGGCTTCTGCTGCTAGCCGAGCTTAACTCGAGCTTATCCCGTGCTCTGGAGTAACAGCTCTGACTCGAGTCTGACTCACGCTTAAATGGGTAATGGGTTTAATGGTACCAGTAAGGCCGGTTCCTGAACCAGTACGTCGTTTTGAATACACTGCATACATGTACAGTCACCCGAAACCCGAAAGTCCCCCCGGGAAGGGACAACCCACAGATTTATAATGGTTTAGAATGGTTTATAATGGTTTAGAATGGTTACTAGTTATTTCAACAATTAGTGATGGTTTTGTTACAGGTTCTTAAATGCAAAAATAAATAGTAAAAATAAATAAATAATAAAATAACTATTCTAAAATAGTCCAATACCAAAATATAAAACAAGATAAATCAATCCTAAATACTGTATAATAAAACATTATTACTGGTTTGTTTGTGGTAATTACTGGTTTGTTTGTGGTTATTACTGGTTTGATATGGTTATTACTGGTTTGTTATGGTTCTTACTGGTTTGTTACGGTAATTACTGGTTTGTTACGGTAATTACTGGTTTGATATGGTAATTACTGGTTTTGTTTGTGGTTATTACTGGTTTGATATGGTTCTTACTGGTTTGTTTTTGGTTCTTACTGGTTTGTTATGGTTCTTACTGGTTTGTTATGGTTATTACTGGTTTGTTATGGTTATTACTGGTTGCTTGTGGTTTGCAATGGTTTCGGATGTTTTTTCCCCCTCGTTACGTTACTAATCAGCAGGGTTGCCACAGCAAGCGAGCAGGTCGGCGTTACCTGGACAGGTGGCAGTGCAGGCGCTCGTCTGGACGCTCTGACCCTCGCAGGTGGAGCCTCCGTTCAGGGGGGTGGGGTTAGTACAGCTCCGGCTCCTCTTCTGCCAGCCACGGCCACACACAGCACTGCACGCCGACCACGTAGCCCACGTGGACCACCCGCCGTTCACTGCTCGCCCACCAAAGAAACGAACAGAGCAAGTCAGGGTTACCCGACCAGCAGCGCCCAGTACACTCATACATACACACACACACACTCACACACACACACACCGCCCTCGGTTACACACACTGTCTGACCTGCAGGGGGTACCTGAGCTGCCCTAACACTTCTGGAGCTCGGTCTGTATCGCCTAGCAGATTTTCGAGAGCTTTTAACCGGACACAACCACTTGACTGTCGTTTGGCTCTCAGCCTGCAACCAGAACCGTAATTAGTTCTACACACTAATTACTAATTACTGGGCAACTACAACAAGCTCTTAAGGGTCTAGAGTCAACGTAAGCCCCCGGATTGAAAAAAAAAAAAAAAAATCGTTTCAACCACCAGTCGGGGAAAGACAAATCGGATCAGGCTACGACGGTTAACACAGGTCCACATGGCTTAGCTCCGTCACGTCTTGCTGATCTCCTGGAGCTGAGGAATACGGCCCACCCTGAGCACCCCGTTCAGTCATGGCGGCTTCTGTAAACACCCGGGATCAGGAGTAAATTGCATTTTTCCCTCGCGCTCTACCTACTCAGTTAGCCCCGCTCGTATCCCACCTCTGGCGAGGTTTTTCCGTACCTTCCGCCGTTAGGTCAACGATTACGGGTTAGTGCCACTGTAAGTCCAGAACGTGAACGTGTCTGTCGCCTGTTTGCTGCCTTGTCGGGGACCGAAATGTCCTCACAACGACAGGAAAACCAGGCAGTTTGTCAGTGTCCGGTTCTCACTTCTTTATTTCTTTATTTGCTGCCGGTACAAAAACGGCAACTTGTATAAAGTAAACAAAAAGCTTTCTCTACGACACCGAGGAGAGGAGGTTAAGGTTAGGGCCGGCTGTGGGCGGGAGGATAGGGATCTCTTAGGGTTCCTAGGTGCTCCCAGGGTTGGGGTTTGGGTCAGACCAGGTAAAAGTCAAATATAAATGAAGATTATTCATTATTTTCCATGACCTGAAAGCTTTACGTTTGGACGAACAAATCAGAAAGTAGCAGACCAGCTACTGAACAGGCGTGGGGGTGGTCAGTACGCCGGGGTGGTGCCCACCCTCCCGATTTGGGACTGAAAGGAGGTGAAATGGCAACGCTGGCTCCACGAAACTCAGAACAGTAACAGCCAGTGACAACTTACACACGTTTATTGAATCCCTGTTTCCTTTTCGGTGCTGCCTTTACGTGGGAGTTCCCGAAAGCGAGTTTCTTTTGCATCTTCTGTACACCTTAACCCCCCCCCCAAAGTGGCACCAGTGCCGGTCAGATACTGGCGAAGCCTGGCCCAAGCAAAGTGGCAGCAGCGCTGGAATCAAAGTCTCTCAGACTAGTCCGTGCCGCAAACGGCTGCAATCTATCAATCAATCGATCGTCTGAACAGACAAATGCCCAAACAAATGCCCAAACAAATGCCCAAACAAATGCCGTTTGCTTTAAGGCTTTCGTTCCCCCGGAGCTAACGGCACGGGCAGGACCGCTGGAGAGATGAACAGTGAAAGCCATGCTGTTTTTAATTTCTCTGAGCTGAGGGAAAATCAGATTTCTGTTCAGGACTGATTGTTTTCTGGTTTTCTGATCAGCAGTCAGTCAGTCCCGCGCCGGGCCTCCTAATTCAGTCTGAATCACTTCCGGAGGCTCTCCAGCGCCCGTGATTGCCCACCGCCGAGAGGGAAATTGCACGGCGATGGCTGGTGTGAGGGCCCTGATTACCTCTTAGCGCACAGTCAAAGCACGTCAAAGCCGGCCTCGTTAAAATGCATCTCCGTCCTCTAACGACCGCAATAACAGGCTTCACTCCGTCTTCAGCCAATGGGAGCGGCGCCGGGGCTTCACATGAGCAAACTGACATTTTAGCGCGAGGCCCGCCGAGGAGAGAGAGAGAGAGAGAGGGAGAGAGAGAGAGGGAGAGAGAGAAAGAAAAAAAAAATCACAGCAGAGGCCCTGATGAAAAGCTTTCTGCAAATCTTTCTGTAATTAATTTATACAATGGTGGCAAATTGGCCCTTCGTTTTCGCCGAACCCGCCGCAATTCCAACCTCTGACGACCTGCCAGGTGGCCCTACCATTTATTTCCCATTCTTGCCCCCGCGCTAAATGACGTGCCAAAAAGCAAACAATGGCCCGAGAGCTGGCTCGCTCGATCGGTTCAATCAGAGTTCGGCAGGCGGTTTAATCTCAATAACCGTCGTTTCTTTGTCTGATAATAAAATAATAAATAAAGCGTGAGGTCACGTCCTCACAGGCAGAACCCTGGGCTGGCCAAGAAGCCTCAGACCAGAAACGTCGAAACATTTTCAAGCAAAGTGGCCGTTTGGTTGAACTTTTTGACCAACATTTTTCACACAGGCTACCATATAATCCCAATTATTTCATTTAATAAAAACACAAGCCGGTCCCGTCGATACTTTGAGAGATTTCCAGCGTCCAATAACGACGGAAGCTCCGTCTTATATACGTCCAATTCATGTCTGAATGACAGATTGCAGGAGTCCAAGCGAACCCTTGTGCTCCCTGCTGACGGAAAAGAGAACTGCGGTTTTGATAAGCAGGTATGTATATATAAATAAAGTAATATGATACTCTCCCTTCTCTTCTTTCTTCAAGACATTTCGGGATTAACCCGGCCCGAACCGTTTAAACCCACAGACCCGGTTCAAACCTCGTTAGGTAAACAATCCCGCCGTGCGTGCGCGGTGCGAATTCGGAGTCGGTCCGATTCACCGTCTTCAAAGGATTTTAGTTTAAAAACCGCTAAGCCTCCTGCCGAAACGCATCGGCTGCCTGTTTAGATTCGAACTCTAACCGACAAAATTCGAATCTCAACCGACAGAATTCGAACTGTAACTGAAATCGATGATGTCATCACAGGGCGGTTACACAGTCAACTAGTAATCTATCCAGTGTTCGCCAGGTAGCTAGAAACACTCATTAAAAGTGGGCCTCGTTAATGAAAGGGGCTAATCCCAGCTTCGTGGCACACACCCACTAGGACGGGGAAGTAAACGTATCTCACACTTCACCCAAAAGCAGGTTTTTTTTAACCACATAAAATGGTTCCTAACCGTGGAAAGGCTGAAACCTCACAGTTCTGAGGCTCATCACGGGCCCATCGGGTAACTTTTGTTAAATTCGTGCTCTGATGCTAGCATGCCAGCGTGGAGCAAGATCTCTAAAAAAACGTAGCGGCGTCCTGCCCAAAGGGTCCAAACCCCGTGCCAGGAGCAAGTTCCTGCGCCCAGCCTGGGGCTTTGGCGCCCGACGCTACTGCTCTGCTTGTTCTTTGTGAAAGTCGTGTAGCTTCTTGTCCTTCTCATCATGGCTAATAACCTGCGTTAGCGCGCGCTAATATAAAAAACAACACGAAGGCTAACATTTTTCATCGTTACTCCTGCGGGAGGCGGCGGTCCTCGATTTTCTGCCAGGCGCTCGCTCCGCGGCGAGTGACTGACTGCATCCTGATTAGCCGAGACCATTATGCTCCCGTAATGTATGCTAGCATTAGTGCCCTGGGATCCCACTGCAATAAAGAATGGGCTAAGGCTACGCATGGTAATAAAGGTCAGCTGGTTTAGTGACCCGATTCATTACTAGCTTTCGGTCCGAACGTAGCAGAACGCGGCTTGCTTCCTTCTCTCCTAATATCTTGTTCTTAATTATGCTAATGCGCTGCGGCTAGCAGGTATCTCTGCCGTTATGGTAAATCATAGAGTAGCGTACGATCCGAGGGTTTACTCTCCAGATGTTAATTGAATCGTCTATTAGCATCAGCGGCAGTTTCCTGCTCTGTTAAATGATGTTTCAGTCGATGGTGCTTTCTTTAGCCGAGCTAGCAAACAGTAAAAACGATCACTCATGACGTCAAACCTCTAAAAGCTTCCCCTGATCAAAAAATAAATACCAGCCTAGGCATGGGAACATAAGAACAAAAGTGTTCCGGTTAGCGGCGCTGGACGATGGTCTGAAGGTCATCATCAGCATGGGATGGTGATCAGCATTAGATGATGCATAACATGAGAGAATGAAATGATGGTCTCCTACATGAGATAATGGGATGATGATGTAATGGGATGATGGGATGATGATGTAATGGGATGATGGGATGACGATGTAATGGGATGATGATGAAATAGGATGATGGGATTTAATGGGATGATGGGATGATGATGTAATGGGATGATGGGATGATGATGTAATGGGATGATGGGATGATGATGTAATGGGATGATGGGATGACGATGTAATGGGATGATGGGATGACGATGTAATGGGATGATGATGTAATGGGATGATGGGATGATGATGTAATGGGATGATAATGTAATGGGACGATGATGTAATGGGATGATGGGATGACGATGTAATGGGATGATAATGTAATGGGATGATGATGTAATGGGATGATGGGATGACGATGTAATGGGATGATGATGAAATAGGATTATGGGATTTAATGGGATGATGGGATGATGATGTAATGGGATGATGGGATGATGATGTAATGGTATGATGGTATGGTAACAGTGGAATGATGGGCATGAACACTAGACTATACTTTGGAACGTGGGGTGATTTTACGACAGACGCCAGCATTAGATGACAACGTGAAGGTCGAAACGTGAAACGACTGCATGATGGTCACCAGTGTGAGAAGATAATAATGAGGTCACCAAACGGGCACCAGAAGTACTGCATGATGGGTATGAAGGTCAGCAATGTTATGGTCAGGACGGTGTTGCGATGATCACCTACCTTAACTGTCAGTTACCCAGTAAGAGCATTTGCATTCCCTCAGCTAAACCAGAACATCACCAGAACGAACCATAATCAACCAGTTAGGACCAGAATGGAAACTCTGCCAGTCTTTAGGGTTTGATTAGCTCAAGTTTTTTTTTTTCTTCCGTGTATGAACCAGTGATTTAGTTTTGACTCCTGGGTCAAAGCCCATCTCCCGCTTTTGTGTAACTAGTGTAAAGGTGAAGGCCCTGGCGCCCGCAGTGTATGAAAGGCGTGACGCACCGTAGACAATCACAGCGGCCGAAGAGCTTTTGCGGCGCGCCACAATGTTTTTGGCCACGCAGGTGTAGTTGCCGGTGTCTGCCAGCCGAGCTTGTTTGATGATGAGATTATGGTCCACTGTGATGAAGAAATTGGGGTCAGCTTTGGGGTCGACCAGCTCCTCGTTCCTCTGCCACTCCACCTGAACAATCAAGACACACACAGGGACCGTACCAGGCTTTGTTCGGCTCTAAAAACCTTTCCCATTCTTCAATCGTCAACGGCTCCAACTTCGAGGTTTATTGCGTGACCAGAGAAGATTATCTTCAGGCCAAAAATTAAAAACGGTAACTGAAGCTTTACATGTTTGCCATTTTATCTAATGTTTGTTCGTTAACCTACGTACGTACGCCTGATTTGATGCCCCATTAGCCACCATCGCAGCTAAAATAACTGTCATTGGTAGGCCTGTCTACATACTTTTGGCAACGTCATCATTAGAATGGGAAATAGAATGGTGGAACTATTTTAACACGCTATTGATTAAGTCATACGTGGACTGGGAAATCACCTCAGCCGTTGGGACTCCCTCGGGAGGATGGCAGCGGAGCAGAACCTCCTGATCCAGGGACACCTCTTTACCCAGAGGTTCCTCTTCGAAGTTCTTCCTCAGGTCTGAGAATCAGAAAGATCGTCAGGTTAAGGAATCGGACTGTGGTTCGGTACCAAACAGAAAGTCAAAATCAAATGCTTTTGCATCAAGACAGGAACATTTAAACAGGTACCAGAACACTAATGTTTCGGTACTGTTACCGGGACTTGTTAGTTCTGGAACTGGATTTTTTTTTTTTGGTACTGACACTGAAATCTGGTCTTTTAAAGCTAGGTGTAGCACCAAAAACGGAAACCTGTGCTAGGTTTTAGTACTGCGCCTGAAACTATTTGGTTTCCACAATTGAATGTTTTGTTATTGTCTAGAAAAGGAACCTTTTTGGACTCAAACCTAAGCCCTATTTATTAGAACAGAACTGTCGATACTAAACTAACATCATTTTTGAAGCTTTCGGTACTGGAACTGAAACCTCTGATACTGAACTAAGTGTTCTGGTACTGTGTCAGAACCCATTTTGGAACTGGGACCCTAAAATTAACGTTTGGATACCAGAAGAGGAACCTCTTTTTTAACGTAACAGGAACAGATTTGAAACAAAACGTCCTCCTGGTTCCAGAACTGAATGCTTTGTTGTTCCTTTGGTACTAGATTAAGAACTGATCTTTTCATAATTGAACTCTACGGTTAAGTCTTTGGAGTCTGGAGGCACCAGAACTGAAACCATTGGCCTCTGGTACTCGGGTACTACCATTTTATGCTCTTGCACCAAAACTGGAACTTTATGGGAATTTAACTTTGAGAACTTTGGTACCAGAACAAAACTTCATTACAACATTTCAGCACTGGAAGTGATTAAATGTTTTGTTCCCAGGGACCAGAACCTTTTGTATTAGGTCTAGAAGCTTTGGTACTGGAACTGGAACCAGAATCCATTTTAGATATTGCACAAGAGAACAAAATGTTACGGTACTGGGACTGAAATCTTTGGTACCGGAACATTAACACTTCCTTGTTATTGTGGCTCAGATAATTTGGTACCGGAATAAGAACCCTTTCGTTTTGAAACAGACCATTTCATAGTTGGACCTTTGGTACCGGAATAAGAGCGTTTTGGTACTGCTTCTGGAACCACTGGAACCTCTTACGGTTGCGGAATCTGGCATTATTATGGGACTTATTGTATCTCAAATCTTCTGGTACTAGAATGGTAA
The DNA here is from genome assembly GCA_036873895.1 of Parotocinclus cabessadecuia. Taxonomy (NCBI): domain Eukaryota; kingdom Metazoa; phylum Chordata; class Actinopteri; order Siluriformes; family Loricariidae; genus Parotocinclus; species Parotocinclus cabessadecuia. Next base: position 11,022 of record JAYJMA010103731.1, on the reverse strand, counting down.
CCTTTTGATCGAAGAACTAAAAATCAGGTACTGAAACAGAACCTTTCAGTACTGAAACCGGCAGCTTTTTGTACTGGAGCTGAACCATTTGGTACCAGAAAAGCAGGGAACCTTAGATGTTTCGGTGCTGGAACTTTAAGCTCGGTGCTGATTTTGGGGCGGAATCTGGAACCTTACGGCTTTTAAACGGAAAGTGAAAGTTCAAGCAGCGGCACCAGAAGAGGAACCTTTTGGTACTGAGAATGGGTCCATCGGTACTCACAGGCGATACGGACGTACGCCTTTTGGCTCTTCTGGGTTCCCGTGGTGCTCCAGGCCACACACTGGCACCAGTAATCCTCCAAACCGAAGATCTTCTCCACCTGCTGGCGCGAGATATCGATCTTCACCTGCATGATGGGTAGGCCTGCGAGGGGGCGATAAGGGGACAGGGTTTCAACCGAACAAAAAGGACCGTGGTTCCACCTTTTCACATCGCTGAGCGGACCAGAATAGCCTCCCCCCGAAACGTAAAGGGTTCCTAAAACAAAACGAAGATCCTCCGGCGCGAGTCTGAGCCCGGGTAAGTGGAGCTGCACAAATGGTGTGAATTCATCCTCCAAAATAATTCAATTTCACGTCGACAGTTATGAATGAGTGTCATCCGAAGTTAAGCATCAAAGAAAAGTGTGTGTGTGTGTGTGTGTGTGTGTGTGTGTGGGGATTAGGCACAGATAATTTTTCTTTGCATTATCTCTTTGCGACACTGCGGTATCGCCCCTCCGGCTATCGCTCATCTCTTAATACAAAAGCGTGACCTTGAGGACGTTCACGTCTCCCGTTTTCTCCGTCAGAACCCTCGCCTTTATCTCCAACCGTTTCTTCGCCCGCCGGAAGGTTCCGCGTTCTCGCGGTCTCTAATTTTTACCGGAATGCTACCTGCGTCAAGGTTTGGGAACCTTTTAGGAATAAAGCCATAGGTTTGGGGTTTTTTTATTTTATTTTTTTTAAAGGAAGCTCATGTTTCTAATTTTCAGCCTGGTCTGGATTGCAAATCAAAACCCTTGGAGTAAAGTTCAGACCTGACACGTTTTTTTTTTTTTAGGAACCGTTTCGCATCGTGTTCACTGTCATGAACGTTTTGGTACCAAGACTGGAATGTTGGTACCAGAACAACAGCTTTTGGTACTGATACCGGATCTGACTGACGAAGTTAAAATCTGACAGAGGCTTGTCGTTTCATGAGAAGATTCAAACTTTTGGAACTGGAACCGTTACTCTTTGGATTTGGAACCGGAACATCTGGAACTTTTTTTTAACTACTAAGATATTGGAACTGCGACCTAGTCTGAACCCATTTCGGAACTGGAAGCGGATTTTTTTTTTTTTAAAACAAAGCTTTCGGTGACCTAAAAACATCTGATGGGGTTCCTGGTTTCCTAGACAGGTTCCTAGAGAAAGGGTTCTTTAGAACCTGAGGGTTCTCAGGCTGATTCGCCTGAAAATGATCCCAATTCGAGGTCGAGGTTCCCTTGGAACAGCTAAAAAATTCGAAAAGGCTAGAGAACAGCTAAAGAAGCTCCCCAAAACCCCTCGGCGTTCCTGAAAAGGTTCCCGAAGGAACCCTGATCAGACCTCTCCGGCTTTGGGAGCCCAGAAAAGGTTCTCATTCCTGGTCAGGCTCCTGAGAAAGTAGTAAGAATCCTGCTGGTTGATTTGCTTCATCGTTCAGAGACGCTCCACGGTTCCTGCAGGAACCGGACTGAACATCTTGTAGAAGTGGGACGGAGCTCTTTAAGGCCATGGATGTCGTGCAGCGTTCTCTAGTCCCGTCGGTCGTACAGGGGGTACTGCGTACTCCCCCGGCAGGAACACACGGGACGTCAGAACCGGCCGGACTTGACTCCGGGCGCTGCGTTTGTTTTCCTCGCCTGCTCTCGTTGTTTTCGGTGCCGCTGACCTCAATTCCGTGGAGGTCGTTTGCTTATCAGGGCTGCGAGCCGAAACCTGGCAGGTTTGGAGTTTTTTTATCGTGATTGAGAAAATTCAATTAGGTTCAGGAGGACGGGGACGCCTTTGCCGATCCCAGAACCATCAGGATTAAAGGGTGAAGAACTAACAGCGGATACACAAAGCTCGTCTGATGATGGAGGTCAGCCTTTGCTCATCACCACAGCCTGGACGTGATGCACTTAATGGACTTCTCTATAGATACACAACGGTTCCTGCATCCCTTAGAAAAGCCCCTAGTTCTCCAAATAGTTCCTGGGCAGGATTCACTATTGCATAATTAACTCCTGTCCAAAAAGTTCCTCATGTTTTCCACGCTTCTTTCTACGGAAAGATCCGGAGGAATGGAATCATTTCAGAGTGAACCACCTGAGAAGGTTCCCGAGGTACCAAAAGGGGTTCATTCTGACCGAAAAGATTTCTGAAATGGTTCCTAAAGTCCTAATGAAAATCGGCGTTTCCAGGATTAGCTCTGGATGCACAACTCTTAAATATGTTCCTGCAAAAGAGACGCTTTGGAACGGCTTCTGTAACCCTGCAAAGGTTCCTGGGTTCCTATAAAGCATGACAGCATTCTACAAACAGTTCCTAAGATGCGAAAACCCTTTTATAAACCTGAAAATGTTTAAAGCGAGGCGCCGAAAAGGTTATATTCTAGATTTAACGTTTCAGCTTCTCTATTCCTGATAAAGTTCCTGAAAAGCTCAAAAAACGGGTCCCCGGGCCCCTACGAAAGTTCCTATGTTCTGAAGACAGTTCTTGATTTCCTGAAAACATCCTTTCTTTTTGACAAAAAAAGGTTCTGAATTCCTCCAAACGTCAGCCAGAGGGAAATGTTGGAAAAGCTTTTGAATCCCTAAAAAAAGGTTCCTTGGTTCCTAGAAAGGATAGTTCCGAAGTACTTTTTTTAGTCATAAGAATTATTTTCATGCCCATTCAAAATTCCTGGAAAGTTCCCTGAGAAGGTTCCCTAGGCGCTGAAATTATATTCAGGCAAATTCATTCCAACTTCTGGAGAATTCCTGGAAAGCTTTTGAAATCCTGGGTTCCTAAAAAGGTTCCTATGTCCCCGAAAACGATTCTTGCTTTCCTGGTAACGTCTTATCACGTGCTCTGGGATAGAAAGCTTCCTCGAAACGGCTGTGAGACGAAAACCAGTAATGTTCTCCTGAGAAGATCTAATGTTCTCGAGAAGATCCAGAGAGTTTACTCAAAAACGTTCCTGAAACGGTTCCTGGAGTCTGCGTTTGCACGTCGGCTGAGAAAAGCCGCTTTAATCACGGCTATCATTCTCCAGGCTGGGACGCGACGCAGCAGATGCACTTGACCTTATACGTAATGGGCGCCATCACCTGCATTATCACCCGAATGCTGGTAATGATGTTTATCATTAGTGCGCCGATTTGGAGGCATAAAGCAAACAGCGCATTTAAAAGGCATTAACGGGGCTGGGCCATGAAATATATTCACCCACCTAACGAATGTTAATTACAGTACTGTCTTTAAGCCACGCAAATCCCGTAATCACGGATCCGCCGCCTATTGATCGTGGGAGCCTCAGAACCAAGCGATAGTAATAACCTCGTTAAAAAAGGCCTCGATCCAGACAGAGATCAAACACAACGCTGTGCGGCGAGGATAATCAAAGCGTAGAACCCAGACTCTCCTGTGTGGTCCAGCAGGGTCCATGCTTCTTCACAAGTCTGAGATCAGACGAGAGGCGTGGGCTTCCAGACCTGCCGTTTTAATCCCGGTTAATGCGAATCACGGTGTCCTAAAAGAGTTCTCGTTTCTTGCGGGGGTTGGAATGCAGCACAAAACCCGGAATGGCAGCCTGGACTCCGGACCGGAACCGAGCGAAGATGGCTCTGCCTTCGAACTTCACCCTCGGCTCCTTGTTCTTCTCCAGCGCTGAATAGCAGCGGCCATGGGGAGAACATGCAAACTCCACATTGAGCCCGCAGTCCAATCATGTGACACCGAGGTAGAACTGTACCTCACAGACCTGGAACTAAAGGTTAATCAGAACTGTTCCGTTTGTCGTTATTATCGTTATCTCCGGACACTGAGGAAGGCTTTAAGGTTGAGGAGAGGCTTTAACGAACCTCCTCAGGAACCTTCTTAGGAACCTAATCAGGATTCTCTAACCCCAAAGAAACTGCCGGTACGGGTGAGCAACGTTTAGGACCCGCCCAGAGTTGCCGATGGGGGCACCGCCTGGCCCTGCAACACCGTGTGGACCTAGCGGAAGACAACGGATGGATGTTAGCATATTATCTTACATGAACTGCTGTTTATTTTAACCGTGACCTGCTTTCTGCGTCCCGGTCCCAGCAACACGTTTTAGGAGTTCTTCCTTGCCACTGCCGCCCTGTCATGGACTGTTTTCTGTCGATGTGGAGTTCTGTGAAGCTTCTATGAGGCAGTGCTTGGTTGTAAATATCTCCGAGGGGCCTTCCGGATCCGAGGGAACGGCAAACCCTGACCGAAAACGTGGGGAAAATCCGGCGGCAAAGCGTCTAAGAGTTTAGGAGAGGGTGGGAGCTAGACGCCTGCCGGTTAGCCAAACGCTAATCACAGAACGGATGGTTGAGTTTCCGCGGCTGCAACAAGGGGCGATGATTTCAACACCACGGCACCTTTGGGACGCTGGGCAAGGCAAATTACATCGTGCTAATTAGTCTCCGGCAGCCAGCGCCAGCCGCGGCGCGTACGTCCCGTTCATAAGCACCTCGGGTTATAAATTAGCGATGCTACAGGTACGTATCAGACAGCAGCGAAGCATCCAGAAGCTCATCAGCTCAGCTGTTTAGCCCCGCACCTTCCTCGCTATGGGCTTGTTTGCCCACGAGGGGTTTCGCAAGCACTTAAATTAATCCAATTAACCTCAACGTGCTGGTTTAAACATCACACAGCTGTGAGGTGAAGCGAATTCCAGCAGCCTCGCTTCCTTAAGGATCTCATCACGCCAAAAGGCTAAAAAAAAAAAAAAAAAATCATAAATCCGGACGGACAGGAACGATTATAGAAAACTTCCCTTTTCACCTCGAGGCGCCACTCGTTTTGTACCCGCCTAATTGGAGTGCGTTTTCTAACACTGGTCCTCGGATTTGGGACGGAGACGGAGACGGAGAACCGGGTCTTTACGGACCTTGTTTAAGGAGAACGACTCGTGTGATACTGAGAGACACTCGGTAATCGGTAAAACCGGTTGTACCGGCCGTGTTTGCCTAATAAAATCCGGAAACGCTCGCTTTCACATACTTAACATACCATGTGGCCGTCCTTGCCCACCTTTATCCCCCCTGCGTTCCTGCCCCTGCCCCCTGTGTCTCCAAAACTACCATCAGTTGCCAAGTCCATGCCAAACAGATCATCTGGAAGAACCTGCAAGGCTGCATCTTCGTTATGGCCTCTTGGTTTTTAGTTACTCATACGGTTATATGTTAAGGCTATATTTTTACTTCGTGATACATTAGTCCTCTAACCAGCAGGCGTCTTGAGATTTTTGGCAACAGACGCAAGCTGGGTTTTCTTTAAAAACCTGAAATAACTCCATGCCCACTGTTAAGCATGGTGGAGGACTTATGACGTTAAAACAAAAGGCTTCATCGGTGTAAAACGTCAGCAGTTTCCGCGGACTGCGGGGCACGGAATATTTGACGTGACTCCTGAGACGATAAAAGCGATCTGAACGATGCAGCTTCCAGACCAGCGCCTCGTACCCCGTCGCTAGCCGGCGTTTCTCGGCTCGATTCCTTTATTTATACCCCAGGATGAGGAGGCGGCCCGTGGAAGAGGCACCTGGCAGGCGAGAAACGCTGAGGCACCTGGTAGGACCTGTGCATTAATTAGGAGCTGAGAAACGAGCTGTCTGCCTCTGCTTGTTTTTCTCTCCGCAACCTCTTCCACCCTCGAATGGGGCGTTTTTGGGGTATCACCGGGACCCTCGCCAGGTTAGAGAGCAGGGCAAAGAGTCTACGGACGTATTAGAAATGATTAAACATGACCGAAAAACCTCCCTGTAACGCAAGGGAAGGTGAGGCGGACGGTCTGGAAGCTTCGGGAACCAAATCTCTAGAACCAAACCATGCATACGCTGGATGCCAAATAAGGACCACTCTGTGCATATCTATCTATATATATATCTATATATATATATCTTATATATTGTGTTATAAACGTGTTTAACAAGAAGCAACCTGTTGCTCCTACTAGGATTAAATGCATTGTCCAGGTTTTCCACAGCGCACCTCGTTTCATTCTACAGGTGTAGCTTAGTCTAATCAATTTATGTTTATTTGTGGTTTTTCTCATCGCTTTAACGGAACACAGTACACGGCACAGTAATAATACTAGTCAATAGTCGTTAATGATGGATTAATGATGGAGGAGCGATCATCCAGGAGCAGCCTTTGATAAAAGTAAGGCGAAAACGAGGGTAACAATAAACGCAGCGACGCTCTGACAACGCACCGGCCCTCTTGAGCAAATTTGCTCGGAATGAAAAATAAATGGCCGTCGATCGCTCTGCCGCTCGCGCCGTCGGTCCAGATTGCTTTCTGCACAGCAACAAGAGGAGCAAAAGTAATTACTTCCTGGCTGTAAGCTCCGGTCTGAATCGAAATGGATTTGCGTGGGAGCGGACGCCACGCCGGCACAGACCCCGGGGCCGGGTCCACTATCCGCTCATGGCTCGGCGGTCCATCGGGCGGTGAATCATCACAGCTTGAGGCCGGCCGCCCGTGACTTCATTGTGAATGAGAGAATACAAAGCAGCACCCCGACGGCCCCGGCGACGCACGGGTTCAAATATAAATCAGGACGTTCACAGCGGGGGGACACGGGGGGGCCGACGGGCGTGACCCCGCCTAAATATGAGCAGGGTAAACACGGAAAATAAAAACAGGACACAAGAATAGTGAGAGAGGAGAATAAGGAATAAGGTTTGACTCATTTAAAGCAGCTGGTTATATGGTGTAATAAAAAATTGAGAAGAAAATAAAACAACCATCCGGCGCTGCAAAAGTGATCCAGCGTTTAAAAGGAAGAGTCGTAAGGCAAAAATAAAAGACGTAAAAATATATCGGATTTAACGGTGATGTGATTAAACTGAGAGAATATTGAGAGAACAGTGTAAATTCGTGTTATTATTTAAAAAAAAACGAAGAAACGGCAAAATATTAAAGTATCAAACAGAACGGTCCGATGTTTCAGTAAATCGAGGGCTGAATCAAAAAACAGAGCAAAAGCGGTGAGAAATGTAAAAAAAAAAAAATAGAAAAATTAGGGTGCATTTAAATAAATAAAACATTTTTGCGAGCAGTGCGTATAAAGATATAATTCTGTGCGGCCCAATATTTCAGGACAAAATACAATTAAAAATACAATTCATGTCAAAATAACCAGGTTCCAACGTAATGAAACTACGTTAATATTTAGAGAAAATGAACGCGAAACAATTTTCCAAGTCTTTAACGTGACAAAAATCGAAAAGTCCAAGCGCTTTTATGACATTGCGAAAATAAATTAGTGATATTTTAGGAAAATGCGGCACCCACAAGTCAGGAAGTTAAGAAAAAAACAAACATACCGCAAGAATAAAGCTGTGATTTTCTTTTAGGAAAAAAGAAAAGAAAAATCAAACGGTCCTAATATTTCAATCCGAAATACAAAAGGAGTAAAAAAAAAAAAAAAAAAAAGGAAAGGCGAATTAGCTGTTAGCATCATGAAACTAAAAGTTGTAATGTTTCAAAACAATTAGCTTTTAAAAAAAACATTCCAACGTTGCAAGGGTTGTCACGTTCCAAGAGAAAAATCATCCGAACCCTGTAAAGAGTGGTGATGTTACGAGACTAAAATGTCTTTTTTAGAGAAAACAAAGGGCTTTGAAGATCAAAGGGCCAAATCGGGGTGCCAGCGGTCCGGAAGCTGATGGTACCCGCTTACTAAACCAGTCCAAACCTCTGGCTCTGAACCGCTCTGACAGCTGGATTCACTGACGCCAGTGACCTTGCCATCTGCTTTGGGTGCTTCGTCACCAGGCTCGATGGCCGTCACCCACGCGGGCAGAAAGAAATACAACGCCCATTAGGCAGAACGCTGCTAATAACGCCTTATCAATTAGCCTCATCGCTATTGATCGATGCTCGGCAGGTGGTACGAGGCCATTACGCCGGTCCTCTCGCTCCGTCTCCTCTTTCCTGCTGTTCATCAGCGTGCAGACGTATCGGCTCCTGCCCAAACGCCGCCTTCATCATCCCGCGGTAGCCCATTAGCTTAAGGATCATGTTTAACCGGCTGCCGTCTGCCTTTCAGAGGGACCTGTGTAGTACCAGACGTCTTTAAGCGCTCCTCAGCATCATCCTCCTCCTCATGCTCCTCATCATCATGATCATCATGATTATCACAGTGTAGCGTTTCTCCAAAAGCTCACAAGGTGTTTAAAGGTGTTTCCGTTCCACTAAGGAGTTCCAGGTTCATGTCTCAGTTCCACTGGGCAGAAGTTCCAGGTTCATGTCTCCGTTCCACTAAGGAGTTCTGGTTCATGTCTTCGTTCCACTAAGGAGTTCTGGTTCATGTTTCCGTTCCACTAAGGAGTTCTGGTTCATGTCTCCGTTCCACTAAGGAGTTCTGGTTCATGTCTCCGTTCCACTGGCCAGAAGTTCTGGTTCATGTTTCAGTTCCACTAAGGAGTTCTGGTTCATGTCTCCACTCCACTAAGGAGTTCTGGTTCATGTTTTCGTTCCACTAAGGAGTTCTGGTTCATGTCTCCGTTCCACTAAGGAGTTCTGGTTCATGTCTCCGTTCCACTAAGGAGTTCTGGTTCATGTTTCCGTTCCACTAAGGAGTTCTGGTTCATGTCTCCGTTCCACTGGGCAGAAGTTCCAGGTTCACGTGTCTGTTCCACCAGCAGAAGTTCCATGTTTATATCTCCATTCAAGTGAGAACATCAGGACCAACACTAGCACCAAAACTCTTCTGGTCTCGGACCAAGAGCCGCCCCTTTTCGTCCGTTCCTGATCTGGGTCTTGACTCGGACTCGACCCTGGCGTTCTTGACTACGACGCTGTTGTAAGGAAATACTTTTGGACCCTTAACCCTCAAAAACTTGGATTGCAACCATTACCGGCAAGGTAACAGCGGCAAGAAAACACCCCTCACGCCCAAACGTCATTCATTTGAGAAACGGTCCACTTATCCGTCCGAATGATTAACAACGAAGCGTTAGCGTTGCTGAGGAAGACGCTCGTTTACTCCGGCGACACCTTTCCCCCCCCCGGGTGTTAAAGCCGAAGCCTTTCTAACGCTCTCTAACGCTCTCTAACGCTCTCTAACGCTCTCTAACGCTCTCTGATGCTCTCTGATGCTCTGACAGGCTGCACAAGATCAGAGCAGCTGCGCTCCGGTTAAAAGCCCCGATCGCGTTTGAAAGATTCCACGACGTGAACGGCGTAACGGTCGCAGGAGGAAAAGCAGCATCGGGGCGCACCTGAGATGGCAGATGGATGATGGGTAATTACACCTGGAGTGGAACGGGGGTCGGACGAGCCTAATTTACCCAAATGCGCTGTCACTATCGATTGCCGTCTCCAGGATACGTCTTCATCCCGACCTGTTTCTGGATCTGGTTTAAACATCGGGGCGGGGCGCTTGGGGAGAGGGGCCGGGTGCTCGGTACAGAGGGATGCTAACGCTACGTAATTCACTAGCAGCTTACTTATTTATTTATCGCTGGATTTCGGTTCTTGCTACATTTGCGCTGCCTTGATCCCGTCTCGGTCTCTCCAGTGGCCAAAAGTATTGGGACACACCCACAAACGCGGCCAAGAGTACTGCGACAAGGCTCCAAATGCGTCCAAAGGTATTTGGGGCAAGCCCAGGCACACGGCCAAAAGTACTGAGACACTCCCACACACACACACACACACACACACACACACGCAGCCAAAAGTATTGGGACACTCCCCCCCACCCTACACACAGCTAAGCATATTGGGACGCTCCCACACCAAAGGTCATAAGTATTAGGACACTCCCACACACACACACACACACACACACACACACACACACACAGCCAAAAGTATTGGGACGCTCCCACACCAAAAGTTTAAAACTACTGGGACACTGCAACACATATATGGCCAAAAGTATTGAGACACCCCCACACACACATGGCCAGACGTTTTAGTTCTTTCAGAAAATCCAGATTTTGTAACTATATCATAACTGCAGCTTTCCCAGAGTGCATTTCTGCCCCCCCCCAAGTCCATCAAATGTTGTAATAAACCCACGTATCTCACAGAGATACGCCCGAGACGTTCCAGCTCCTGAGTTAGAAGAATTTAAACATGTCAGAGTTGCATAAATCGATCCTGTAATATAAAAACAAACAACAGTTTTTCGGGCTGATTGACACCGCTGTGAGAAACAGGCTCTCGGAACAGGCGAACGCCTCCCAAATTGATGACAGCAAGCCGAAAAGGCGCCATGTTTTATGCAAAACAAGCCCTGGAGATCAGACTGCCCGAGGCTCTCTCTGTCTCTCACTTTGGTCAGACCTCCCGTAACATCTCAGAAACGCTCAGCCCTCCACAAGACCCGCTAATTAAGCTCCTGATTTATACACGAGGTGGACGGATTAACGAAGGAGGAGCCTCGTTACGCCCGGTGCCAAGAGGGGGGGGGTCACCGTCCAACATCATATCACTGACGAGGTTTTAGCTCCTATTGATAGGCACAGATCGAGAAATGTTCCGATTTATTCGTGCTCCTGCACTACTGCTGCTCTTTTATAGGGGTGTTTATCGAAAGCGAAAGGAGGCAGAAAAGGGCAAACAAAACCCAAAGAACCAAATCGGAATACTCAAGGGAAAGCAGTGCAACAATATCAACCTCTTAATTAACATTCGGTTTATTATGAATAATAATAATTATAAATTATAATAAATTATAATAATAATAATAATAATAATAATGAAAATAATAATAATAATAATAATAATAATAATAATAATAATAATAATAATA
>JAYJMA010103721.1:0-20071 GCA_036873895.1 Parotocinclus cabessadecuia | reverse complement strand
CTTCAGAGAGTAGGGCTCTTGGACCCATGTGGAGTTTAACCTCCCATTACATCATTTAGGAAAATGTTTAATATCCATGAATGTGGAGTGGATATCCTAGTGGACTTGTCTATGCAAACTCATTTAAAATTACTCCAGCAATCAGTAAACCTATTAACCCTAGTAAAGCTATAGTTGTCATAAAAGTTAAAAAAAGAGATCTGTCTAAATATTATCTTCTTAATTGACTTGAAATCTTATCCAAAGGTGCAACAAAAGGGAACACAGCTAAACGGACCCTCATAAAGCCTGGCATGATTTATACCCAGCTATCAGATTCTATAGCATCAGACAAGCAGGAGAGCCTATTAGGGGCGCTAGACTGCCCAAAGCGTATGATTTATGTCTACAGGTTGAATGACTTTAGCATCTATGAGAGGGCTCTTACCAGACTTGAGTTAATATTCAGCAGCAGCAAGGCTAACTAATCAGTGGAATGTTGATAAATGATGTGCTGTCTTCTTATGGTGTGTGTAGCATCTCATTATTAAAACTGCAGTCCTTTCGCTGAAGTGCCCAAAGAAAGGCAGTAATGGCAGTGACAAAGTGCCAGAGAAGGCAAGCATTCATTAACAGGTAAACAACAATAGTGTTTGTAGAATGCAAGCACATTCTCTAGACTTAGATGTATCATACTCATACGGATTTGAACTTCATCTATGTGAAAAAGACACTGTTAAAAACTATGTCAGAATAAGTACAGTGCTTTTTGTTTATTAATGTACAATAACAAAATTGAATGAACAATTCAATTAGTTTTTAAATGCATTTAACATTGTCTGTCTACTGATTAAAACATGCTGTTGTCAAAATTATTAATGCTTTGGTACCAGTGTTATTTCATTGGTTGCAGTGACATGAATCTGTATAATATGCACCACAGAGAGCTCATCAGCTTGCAGTACTGAAAGCTTGCGAAAAAAAAGGGTGAAGAGTCTTGTGTGAGTAGATGTTTGAAGCATTTGAGCTAAATTTGAATAAGATGAGCAAGGCAATATTGTGGACCATGACATTTTAGACAAAAGCTGAGAATACATGCATTTGTTTATATGTAAAAGCTTAAAAAATAAAAATCTCCCTACCTAATAAATTCCTAAAATATTCTTTTTTGAGAAGCGTCTCGGATTTCTCATTCTGTATTCACCATTTTCATCGAGTATATAGGAGAAGACTCTTGGATACTTGGCCACTCTAAATTGGTCGAAGCTAGTGTGAGTTTGTATGATTTTTTAATTATTAAATCATGCTCCTAGCATGAATAGCCATTGATACTGATGTGACATTATATACACAAATAAATAAATAAATAAATAAATAAACAAACAAATAAATAAACAAACAAACAAACAAATAAATAAATAAAAAAACGTGTTTCTAAAACTTCCTTACACTAAAAAACAAGGGTTTGAGTTTGGTTCACATACTTTATTCAAACATCCATTTTAGGGCAGGCAGAGTCAGGGCACTATTAAACTAAATGAAAGTGTTGCAAAATCGTGGCTTATAGTTTAATTTCTTTCTATAGCACTTTTGACATTGGAGCACTGTTTTCTATTACCTAAGGCCAAAGCCCTAATGAGGCAAGGAAAACCTTACTAATAGTTATAAGGAAGAAACCCCTTAAAAAAGTGAGATTGGATTAACCGTACAGTCGTGGTCGACTCTCGGTCACTTGATAGATCATTGATATCCACACAATTCTGTCTTTCATCGATGTGATCCATGAAGTATTTCGGCAGGACAGTTGAGTAGTTTCCCATTGCTTTTTCCTCCCCTCCTTATTTATCCGGGCTTGGGACCGGTGTGCAGCTGTTTCCAGTTACACGGATGGGGTGTTTGCATAAACAAGTCAATGACAATTTTAGAGACACCAATTAACCTAACACGCATGTCTTTGGACTGCGGGAGGAAACCGGAGTACCCGGCATGCAACCCACGCAGACACGGGGAGGACATGCAGAAAGGCCTCAAGCCGTTCCACCCTGGGATTGAACCCGGGACCTTCTTGTTGTGAGGTATGAAAATAGAATGAAATCTATATTTTTGAGAGCAGTATAGTAGCAGTGTCATTATGAAATGCTTACTGCTAACCCAGAACTATATCATCTTTCCTTAATGTGTGCAACTTAGCGCAATGTGAAAACTGTAAATATCGAGTTGCTAAATGTAACACCAAGAAACGTTTCACCTACTAGTAAGGACAAGACAACAATTAAGGACTGCATTTGATTTCATTGTTGCAATTATGCAGAGTGGAAGCATATTAAAAACATGAAGTATAATCATATAAAAATACAAGTTTAATCCTTAATGAGCATATTCCCCTAGAAATGGTTGGGCTCATGTGTATGGTGACATTTGTCCCACACAATATTTAATAACCCCAGGCAGATCATGTTGCAATAATCTAGGGAAGAAAATGTGAGCGATGGCTTATAGCTTGACAAATACAAAAGACTAAATGAATATAGTTCATATAACCTTGCTCTGCCCTACTTGTCTCCCTCTTGTACTTATTTTGGTTCTCTGAGGTTAGGGTGAGTATGACTGGGTGATGGGGTGATGCAACTGATGGAGAGGGAAGTATTGCTAAGGGAAGGATAAAAAAAGAGAAAAAATAAATTATACAGGATGAAAGTTATATAAGCAACATGCAGTCCAATACAGTATGATCAATAGGCAATTTCAATTCTTCTTCTTCTTGTAGCTATTGTTATTGTTGAGGAGAGAAAGAAGCATTTAGACAACTTTTAAAAAGTGCAAGTTATAAAGAGCATTGGAAAGAAAAAGTGAAGACCCCTGCCAACTTTTAATGGCTGTCCTGCATTTTTTTTGCTCACACACAGCTCCATATACAATTGATAAAGAGTAGCCTTTGGGAGCTGCTGGAATTGTTTTGCAATTTGTTGTTCTACAGTGCTTTCACTTTCCCTGAGACCAATCCATCTTTGCAACAGAGAATTCAATGGCACAGCTACTGATGTTTTTTTTAATATTGATATCCATTCATGCTCAGGGTATTCAAAAACAGTGTCCATACCTCAACATGAAAAAATCAAATAGTCAAGTCTTTGGATGTAAGAAACACAGGCATGAAATTCATATATCAAATGGAAGAGGTGAATGCAAATTCACTTTTAAAGTGATATACTGATATAGTGACTGTACGTCTTCCTTTTCCCCAAACCTAAAAGTGCATCTGACCAGATTTCTAAATTGCCAAAAATGTTGAGGATTTGGCTTTTGTTGTCTGCTGTCACCATTCATGTGCTATTTTGCACTGATGTAACCTCACTCCTTAAGTCACATCTTAACGCGCACCAACATTGGAATCAAATGACATCACAATCATTACCCAAAAGCCAAAAGACACACCAGCAGCTAGCTAGTCGACAGTAGTGCATGGCACCAGAACTGCTTAAAAATGTCCAGATGCAAACGCCATTTCACAGATGAAGTACAGTTCAGGAAAAAAAAAAATCCTGTTTTCATCTTGGCCGGGATTTATGACCTGAAAGTCAGTATCAAATACAAGTGCCAGCAACCTAGAAGCCCACATAAGTTCAGCAAAATACAAACTGCAACTAAAGGAGAAAGTTTGTCAGGTATATTAACTGACTATTTTGCAAGACTGGGTAAAACAAAATATGCTGTTAGTGCTGCAGGGGTAGTTTTTGTATTCCGAACCACAAAGAATCACAACAGCTTCAGATCAATGGAATGCAAGTCTGTCTTGTAAAAAAAGAATTTCTTTCATTCTGAAACAGCACAACATTCATATTCTTGTACATTTACATTTATGACATTTAGCAGATGCCCTTATCCAGAGCAACTTACAACTCACACAGTCTTACAATATTATTGCAATTGTGGATTAAGGGCCTTGCTTAAGGATCCAACTCTGGCGGCTCTGGAAGAGGTGGCCTTTAAACCATTGACCATCAGGACTCTAGTTCAATACCTTAACTGCTAGGCTACCACAGCCCCGGGACATGCACTTGTACTAAGACAGAAGTCATTTTCAATGCCATGATAGCACTGCATTCTGTTGACATTTTGTCAGCTGTTATAGGAGCTATAGTATGATAATATGCAGTATACATATTGCCATGGTGCCACCAATTACGTGAAATTACAATTACAACCTGCCAGTTGCCGGTGTCTGTCTGCTCCATGCCACAGTCCTGCCACAATTGTCTTCTTTTTTTAAACAACAATAATGTTAACCCTACTTAAAGATCTTTTTACAAGGTCACAACCCAAATTTACAATTGTAAAAAGTGGAAACGGTTGAACACATAATACAATTAAACATATAATATTGTTGATATCATTACTTCTTAATTCCTCTATAGATGCATGCAGAAATTTGGGGCAGCAGTTATACCAAGGCACTTACAGCACAACTGATAAGAAAACATTTATATTATGCATCTGCTCAAGACTTCTTATCTTAAAAAAGCTGCTATTTTGTGTTTAGAAATTTACCTAGCTCTCATAACATAACACAACCCAACTGAAACGCTCAGACAACCAAGCAGATGCACGCAGATCTTGAAGGTTGTTTATTCAAACTCACAAAGAGTATCAAATTCTAGGCGCAGTCACGAAATCACAGCCAAAAAGTCAAACAATCCATATAGGAAAATGGTTGCTGTAAAACAGACAAGAAGTTACGCTCAGCATGCAGAAGAATGACAGGCAATATTTCACAATTAATTCCTAAACAGGACACACACAATCAAGATACACAGGTGTGCTCATCAGAACTTGGTGATGTAGAATGTGCAACTAGTATAGGATTGGTGGACATCTAGAGAGGACATGTCTTGTGCTCCTGGTGCACCCTGGTAGTTGGCTAGGCTGCCGTGAGATCGGGAAAGAGGAAGGACTAAGAAGAGTGACACCAATACAGTAACAAGAAAAAAGCAGTGGCTATGTCTAGCTAGCCAGCATTAATTAGCTAGCTGGCAGTACACCATGAAATTGAAATCTTAAATTAATATAATAAATGTCACCAGCTCCTTGTGTAAATGATCACTCCTTTTGGGTTAAATGCTGCCCAGCATGTTAGTTATGGTTACATATGTGGTGTTTAAAACTTCACATTTCAATATAGTTAGTATATGATTCAACATTTAACATTAGATAATACAGTGTTCCATCGCCACTTCGCAGTTCACCTTTCACGGACTCGGTGCTTCGCGGATTTTCAAAAAATATTAATGGAAAAAATATGTCATAGCTTTTTGCTGTTTCGCAGGTTTTTGCAGAACTCAATCTGCACATGCGTAGTACGTGTATACATATACATGTATTTGATCTTTTACATAAAAAAAATCACAATGTTCTGATGCTTAGTTTAAAACTCAGCAGGGTGTCTTGACCATGTCTACATATCTAATTATATTGAGGGTAACTGATTTGGCTGATTTGACATTTGCTGTAACAAACAGTTAACAAACACACAACTGGTCAATTAAATGCCTAATGATGTGGTCCATGAGAGTTTGTATATGTGTTAATGTAGACAGTGTATATGTATCAACGACAGACCATACAAGGGAGGTCTTTATTTGCCTAGAAGTTACCCTGGATTTCTTTGTGACCATGCAGACTATTACACACCTTGCTCTTGCTCTTATTTGACTGAGTATGAATGGTCTAAGTTCCTCCACAATCTGTTTGACTGTGGCGTGGTGGAGTTCAAAACGTTTAGAGACAGTTCTGTAATATTTACTGGCCTGATAAGCCTCAATTAATTGAAAACATCCCATTAATTGAAAACATCCAAATCTATTTCCACCTTCAAATCAACTGATAAACCTAAAGGTCCTCATACTTTTTAAACTAACATATGTAATATGGAATTTTTAATAAGTGCATTATCAATAATGCTACTGGAAATATCGAGAAAATGATCAACATCAGGTTCTATCTTCATTCAGCTAATATGGTTAGTGTCACAGACAAGTGTACAGGATGTGTGCTCATGTTTTGTAGTTATGATAATATTATGATAAACAATCTAAAAGTTTAAAGTACCTGTACAGTTCTTCCATAAACAAACCTAATAAATATGCTAAAGCGTTGTGGGTGGAGTTGAAGCTACTGATGTCACAGTGGGTCACAGGCAGCACTGAGCCAAAATCCTCCTGCCCTCTATGGTTGCTGTTTCCAAAATGAAATGTTCATTTGTCCATATGTTAATATATACAACATTACAGTTGTAAGGGAAAACACCGTTTGAGGCTTTTAATAACAATTTAAATCAAACATTGTTTAAAGCAAGTATGTTTCTTTAAATCACATATTACGATTTTTAACTGGAATAGCTTGCGCATATTAAATGCCAAATTGCGAACTTCAAAACAATAATTAAATCTGTCAGCTGCTGCCACTAGAGTTCATTTGCATTTTCAATTTAATTTAGACTCAGAACATGCACGCAGGCTAAAAACTAAATGTCAACTTTGCTTTTAATGAATCAGCTTCATATTTTCATTTGAATTTTATTCAACGTTTCCTACTGCTATGGACAAGATAAGCCAATGTTACAAATTCATTATAATTTTTACAAGTATTATGCACGTTTCCTTTCCTTGTGTTTACTGTAATTATGGATACAAAGGACTGAGCTGAATATATTTAAAATAAAATATTTATTTTTGAGACACATGACTCAAACTTATAGTGACAGTTACATTTTACATGGAGTTTGATATTTGAAAATGTCAAGCGTGAGCATTATTTTCATTAACAGTTAACCATATAACTTACAACAACTTGCACTTTCTGCAATTTATATAAAATATATTTACCACTGTGTCTGGATTTGTGTATAAAATAAATAGGTATGAGATAATATGTTAAATGTTATTCTAATTTAAATTTTAAAGTCGAAACAGGCAACACAGGGGCTCGGTAGGTAGCAGGTGGAGTGGTCTGGGTCCTTATTCTGGACTTATTATACTTCTTATTCCAGTCTGAAATATTGAAATTGGAATGTATTTCTGGAATGCAATTAATTCATATTAACAAATTTAATGAAACTGACCAGGCAAAACATAAGCTATTTTTGGTTTATACTGTGGGACCTACTGTTGTATTGAAGTGTCAATGATTAATACGTAATTTTACCAATAATGATCCATGTTTAACATTAGACTGAACATAAAATGTTTTCTTCTCATTATAGCACCTGAATGGATGTGAAAATAGAAATAAATGTTGAAAGTGATTTATAAACCCCCATAACCATTTCAATGTAACAGAACCCTGGGTAAATGAAAGTGTAAATGGGCTACAGGCTGTTTACCTACCACCAAGAACAGGTAACATGAACAACTATACTTTTTCATAAGCGCACTACCTGACACTCATCACGAAGTGTCTGGGAAATGCGTTTCTGTTTCATAAAGAAAGTGTGGGAGTTCCACAAAGGGTTCAACATCAGATGAGGCATGGGTGCTTGAAAGGAAAGCGTGCACCTTACGATTGAATTAGATGTTAATGATGTATTGGCAAGTAAAAGCTAACCTCTGGGGATTGGGTTCGTTGTGCTTGTCTCTCTCATGCTTTATCATCCGGTAGCGTCCGATCCTCACATCAGGTCGTGAAACCTTCATTCCATTCAACGTAATTCTGGGAGAAAAAGAAAATTCAAGTTTTCAATATGTATGTTCTGCTCACATAATGCTTTATTTCATTAATTCAGTTTCTATTGTTGTTTTTTTCTCTTTACTTTGTTTGTCTTTGTTTGCTGGTGTATGTATTTGTGATATTCAAATTCCTCGTCCAGTTTTGATCATGACGCTTGTTTCCTCTTGTCTTATGTCAAGCTTGTCATCCTTATTTACCTACAATGTTTCACTGCTTTTACTTTCCAAATAAGTAAGTCAGAATAACTTATTTATAGTATTAATTATAATTATTTATAGTAATAATTATTTTTGTATAATAACAAAACCAAAAAAAAATCAATAATACATACCACAATGTTCTACTTTACTGCCATGTTGACCACAAATGATTTGCTATGTCTAAAGGAGGCCAGGTAATGGGGAGGATTTGAGAATAGGCATCAAACCTAGTCCTGACTAGGATTAGTGGGAGCAAAAGCTGGGGTCAAATAATAATAATAGGAAATAATAAGATACCAGGGGGCTCAGCACTCTTCTGTACTAGCCTATCATGTCAGGGACCTGGGTTCAAGTCCCTGGTGCCTTCTGGTGTTGCTGAGCATCACATGCAGACATGATTAGTGTGCCCTATGATAGACTGATAATATAGCACCCTTATTTCTTCTACAGGAATAGGTGTTGGAGCCCCTGTAACCCTGACCTCAGTAAATGAGTAAATACTTGGAAAAAAAAACCATTAAACTAAATACAACTCGTTCCTGAAGAAACAGAAAATCCCAGTGTTTTTGTCAATGATGAGGTTCAATCCAAAACTTACACTGTCCACAATCCCAGACTGGCTTTTTTAAGGTAAATGTCTTTGCCATGTGATTATACATTACAAAAGAATTCAATTACAGTTCGATTCTGCTATCTGAATATCCAGAATGTGGTTCGATTAACAAATCTTCTTTTAGCAGGAGTCAATTTCCATTATTTCTTATAAAAATCCCTACCTCATGTCTGCAAATTCAAACCCCACCAACGTTTAATTATGTCTGCATAATACAGGACATTTTATGACTGGCCCACCTAATCTGTTATCTGTAGATTAAATGAGTTTTGCCTCTCCTCGAGACAGAATTGTTAAAAAAAACCTGTAGCTTTGTGACTCATAAAGTAAAGTGTATACATCCAAGAAAGAAAGTATGACAAAGAGGAACAAATAATGAGAGTGAGACAAATTTGCAGTTAACAAAAGATATGTGTGCACATTTGTGTTCGTATGTACCATTGTTTCATTCACTCAAATGCAGTATAGAAAGAATCAATAAATGGTACCACTATTATGCTTTAAGTTAACTAAGTTAAGTTTAAGTTAAGCAGCAGGCTGATATAATACTGGGGCCAAATCCAAGATAAGATGACTAAAATGGCCAGTGACTGAAAGCCAGTAGACACCTGTTCATTGCAAGTGTTTACATCACCTGCTGCAATTACAGCCATGTGTCTTTTAAGACATGTTTCAATCAGCTTTGCACATCTGGGATCCTGACATTTTGGCATTCCTCCTTGCAGAAATGTACTGTTAGACTGGATGAAGACTGCTCGTGGGCAGCTGGTTGTAAGAAGAAAGTCACTGGTCTCTCCAAATTACTAGTGTACAAGATGTGCTCATCTGCAATTAAATTTTGGGGTTATGTCTATAGAATCGAAAAGGAAAATTGCAGAATGAGTTCCTTATCCCTGTGAAACATATCTGTGAAACACGGCAGTATAGACCCACTAAGCAAAGACACGTCTGAAAGACACGTTCAATATAATGTATTTGCCGGTCTTTGCCAGACATTCAAAAGACGTCCACAGAGAAGCCAGAATGAAAGTTTTGCGACGTCTTTTTTAAAACGTCTTTTAGACATCTTATACTGATCAAACTACGTCAACAACATGCGTTTAAAAGAATGGAAAGATTATGTAGTCAATAATCCATGTTTTTCAGTTTTTTTAAAAACATTTGCAAAGCCCAATACAATAAACAATAAATATAAATAAGATTAAGTAAAATATTTCTACAGACGTCCTTGACAGACGTTTAGACAGTGAACCTATTTTGTACGTCCACCACATGTGCAAGGGTGGTTCTGGACTGACCGACGTGATACGGACATGGTTTGAACGTGCTTTTGACGTTGTGTGTTTGCTAGAAAGCTTTGGGTCTGTTTTGCTGCATCATGGCCAGAGTGGCTTGCTTTAATTGATGAAACAACACAGTTTGAATTACACCGCATTCTAACAAAAAAAGTCAGGATATATCTTTACCAAAAATTGGATAAAGAAGAGTAATATTTTGTCACACCAGATACTGAAAGCAAAGGTTCTAATTCTATTGCCACTTTACGTATTATATACTACACAAATATAATACACTGCTCACAAAAATGTGGGGATATTTCATTATGGTCTATTTTGTTTTGAAATATTTCCTAATTTTTGTGAGCAGTATATTTTAACTGTGGTCACTTTAGCTACTTGTATAATTTCATATCAGATTAAATTCAAGGCCATATTTATGCATAAACATTGAAAACTCAAAAGGGTTCACAAACGTTCAAACACTACAATAATATTTGTAAGGAAAAATACAGTATTCAATTTGAAAAAAAAAAAAATGAAGTTTCACTAATGGTCTCTGACTTTTAGACCCCACTATACATGTAAAGACAGTTTACAGGAGAACTAACACAATCACAACTAATCCTTGTATATATAAATACATTTGCAAACTAAATTCAGTTTCCTCACACTTTAGTCTCATAGAAAATTGTGTGATTATTCATGACCTGTAACCCCAATTATGTTTATTTTAATTCAGGGTTGTAAAAATCTAAAATGCTGGGTAAAGAAGGTACTTATGCAAGGCACTTAAAACTCAGTACTTAATTTAATACAGTTATTCCATTCATATCAAGAAATAGACCACTAGATTGTTGAGCTACTGTATGAGGAGATGGCTATTCATTTTAAATGCCTGGATAAACCCATTATTTCATTCTTTTATTCCTCTGTCGTTACAGCTTGTGAACTTCATTATGCAGACCATTTCCTTATTAAAGTACTGTTTATATACGGTGATGGAATAGTCGTGAAGTGCTACGATATGAAAAAAAAATGCATGCAATATTACCCACTTTCATTTATGTTTATTTGCATAACAATATGTGTGAACCGGTCTATACACTGATGCAAGCTTGGTTCAGGTGTACTGAAACAGACAGTTTTAAATAACAGGTATTTTTTAAATTTTCTTTCCTGAATAAATGCAGCAACAACGCTTTTTAACTCTGTTCAACATACACTATACATAAATCTAGTTAAAATATTTCATGAAACATATTACAATAGATCATATATGAACCTGGAGGAATAATTATAAACTGTTACTAAAAGTAAAATCAAAACAGAGTAGCTGAATAGTCACTGAATATATTAACAGATAAAAAAATACACAAAAGCAACTTAGAAGTTGGAAGACATGTTGCATTTGTCATAACACAGAACGTTCACGATCATTTTTATTGTATTTTATTCTATTAATTGTATAGCATTAGAGATTTGTCTTCATCTAGTAGTAACTTCTAGAGCTAAAACGATCTTTTCAGTGCCACTGCAGAGAAGGCTTTTAACAGAACTGTTACATCTGATACACTTATCAGAAATGTCGCAGTGAGCATCATGCAGATATGCAATATGTTCTGGAGATGTACAAATATTCTGTTTATTATGCTACTTGATGCAGTTGCATTATTTAAACACCAGAGGCCGTTATTTGTCATGGTCCCATACTGATGTCTTCAGTCGTACAAGGTGAAAGTAAAGATGAATTTTGAGACTGAACATGTTTAAAGACACAGTAAGCTTGTTTGTTTACTTTGATTTTCAATTTAAGATAGCACTTAATTATTAGCAGTAATTTATTTTAATTATAGCAGACGAAAGATTCTTCTTTACAAAAAAGTAATAGAAATAAAAACGGAATATTTTTTTACTTGGTTATTTAATACAAGGTGAAGCTATTATTTACTATTTTCATTGTAGGGGACTAAACTTGCAGGAGACCTTTTTGATTTAAACCTATTTAATAATGTGTGCATAATATGTGCATTACACCTCACACATAAAAAACATGACATTTTAATCATGAACACAGTAATGTGAATCAGTTCAAATTGTGAGTAGAAATCAGTCTGCGTGCAGAGACTCCGCTGTGTATCTTGTGGTTTTCTTTATTTTTAGATCTACAGCACAGTTTTTCTAATGCAAATAAGTTCCCATCGGTCCTAAAAAACTTAGCTGTAACAGCCAATAGAAAGGAAAACCATTTAAGAGCTGCTACACACTGTGATACCCTCTCACATTTTCCGAGCTTCTTACGGGAAACAACTGAGCAGCATCAAGCTGAATTTGAAATTGCTCAAGGATCTAGCAGTGACATCTTGATGAATGCTTAGGGCCCTAAGCTTTGAGCCACTACTGTCTTTTAAGGTTCTTTCAGTCCTTCAGATTCTCTCAAAAATGCTATTGTGGTGTTGGTGTTCGAGTGGGTGGTTCTGGTGGTGGGGGGAGGGGGGCAACTACATTGAACCAGCTTGGGTTGGTGTGGCACTTGCAAAAGGTTAAGAACCCCTGCAATACACGGTATTTACTGAATTCCGGCTCTACCACGTTTTAATAAATTCAAATATCATGCATCACACAGCCTGGATGAGCAAGTAGCCTATCAACATAAAGGACCAACCAGCAATTAATTACTATCAGTGTCTAGCACAGCTGGTTTATTTGGGAATGGTGAAATAGCCTAGTGTCTTTTAAACCAAAAATGTTAGTTGAATTTCCTTCTCAAAATAAAGGGAAGGGTGAATTCTCAGATGCACTTTACTGGGGCACATGCAAATACAGTACATGTCCCAGCATCTTTCCAAAAGCTTGAGCTTGTGTTGTAGCATCAACGGAAAAAAAAATAAAAACAAACACACTATTAGAGACAGGAATTGTGTCAATGACCGATGTCAAAACAAAATTACTAGCCCTGACTGAACCTAATAATACAGCCATCAAACTGCAAGACAGTACCTCATTCATTCAAAGCGTTAATTTTTCATTCATGGCAAACTAACCCCTCCACATTAATGTTAAATCACCATCTATTTAGTGTTTAACATGTTTACCTTTCATGTGCATGTTTTTTTTATATGCTTAATGACTGATTGGCAAGAAGATGGGTACAGCTGTTCCCCTGTCAATTTTGTGCATGTCCCAGGATGACAAGTAGTCTAGAAATTCCCCTTGTGAAGATAATAATTAATAAGGTTTATTGAATATGTTTTAGATTGGCTCAACTACCCCCTCTCACTCCCTTGCACTCTGATTAAATTAAGGCTGTACGTCTCCTGCCCTCCCACTCTGGAGTTCAGTTAATTGCATTAGACTCGTGGAGTCGAAGGGTTATTGGAATCATTAGAACTGATTCATGTCTTCGTTGCCAGAGGAGAAATGAGAGCAGAGTGGGAATACCAGGGATTTTGAGAGAGAAAGATAGTTAGAGAGAATGGTAGTGGAGACAAGCGGAGGTCATGTTGAATTTAACCACTGGTCTGTGAGTGCTGATTGGGTAAAATGTGTGTGTCACATATATCCCAGAGGACTCACAGTAGATAAGATTTGACAAGTAACTCCTCTGCACCTTCTGATCCCCTTTACCTGAACATCTGTATCTGGACCTAGTATTATGTGACTTAGAAAGATGGGCTATTGGTATGCAGATCAACACTGGCTCTAAGATTCCATTTATACTAGGCCTTTTCATGTGTCTTGGGTATCAGGAATGTATGCAGACAGGGCTAAGGCATATGAAACTGTGTGTAAATGCTCTCAAAGATGCACTGATATCCGATTTGAATCTGACTGATCAAACCACTTCTGGCTTGAGATGCATTGTAGCCACATATTAGTGTCAATTGCTAATATGACCAAGAGGAACTGAGAGTTAACTGGCCAGCATTATCTAATCACATGTAATAATGTAAATGTTCAGGTTGTGCCAAGACACCATAATGACAAGTAGCCAATCATGTGTGTTTCTGGAATTTTCTATGATCCACCTTGCCAGAGGCTACCAAGACATGGTTTGAGTATGTAGCAGAAATCTCCAGGTTTCCCAAGGCATCACTGCAAACGTAGGCTGCCAGGGCTAATTGTCAATGGTGGGATACAAAATGAGTACTGTGACAACAAATTTTCTGCTGATAAGCACCTGTAAATAGTCTGGGCAGAGACAGGGGCGTGCACAACAAACCTGTGGGAGCTAGTCAGTATATCAACAATCTACAAGCTAGGTCAGTATGGCCTAGATGGCAGGCAATTTGTTGGGATATCCATCCTGCTTCGCTTAGTCCAATAATGCTCCCTGGGTAAAATGTTTTTGAGTGAATCATATATGCACGTCTAGCAGTCAACAATATCTTACTAATAGGTACACTACCCAAAAGGAGTGTCTGAGAGCCTTTTTATAGGGCAGCAGGGGAAGCACTGTTATGCCTCTTCTGTTTAAACAGACTACACCTGTAAGCATTTACTATATTTACTATATATTGTATCTGCATGAGATACAACTGAATCTGACATTTGCAGGGTGCAGGGTGCATTTTTTTTTTTTTTGCAAAGTGAAATGTATATACATTTTTATAGAAAATCAGAAAAAAACTGGGAAGGTAGGATAATGCAGAGCAAAACAATAAACCCTACAATACGTTTTATGAAATGAATGTTTATTAACAAATGTAATGAAGTTTATCAGACAAACCATTATGGGTTCCGCACTGTCTGCAATTATATAAAAGTCTGTAAAAGTAAATGTAAGACCCAAAGCATTTAAAACGTTCATTTTATTTGCAATTATTACTGTCCCTTTCTGATTTGGTTTAGGCTAGAAATACTAAATAATTACAGTATGTAATATAAACAAACAGTATCAGAATCAGCAGTTTAAATGGAGCTGACCACTTGTACCATATATCCCAACTCCCACCCTACCTCCACTGCATACCGGATAAAGTTGTTAAACAATATGTCCCTTTATTCTGACTGTAAGCCTTGACTGAGCCTCTGAAGTTTCATGGCTATGTGGAGCTTGGCAAGAAAATAAATGCTTTAACACAGAGAAAGTCACAAATAATCTTGTTCTTATTACCTGTCAATACATTCAAAGCACAGTTGTCAGCTTTCACTTCCATTACCCACCAAGAAGAAGAGGAGGAAATTGTCCCTTCAGGGTTTCCATGCTTCTGTCCCTCAGGACATAGTTAAAAGAAGTAATCTCTAGCTAAGTTCCACTTATGCCTTTCACTGCAAGTTGAAGGGAAAAGCTGCTGTGTATCTCCATAATCACAAACAGGGTTTTTGTATCTGGAGAGGTTTCAGATCAAAAATACAAAAGGCCTGTCCAAAATGCTGTCATGTAGCAGAGAGAGGTGCTTTGTACCTTATTGCCTTACAGAAGTCAAAGGAATAACCCAGCCAAGATAATTGTATTTGTCTCTGGGAAAATGCTTTCTTTCTGCATTCTGTGTGTGTGTGTTTGGGCTGATTCTTTGGTACAAAGTGAAGGTCTTGGCCAAATGGGCCAAATATGCCAACACAGTACACTGACTGTATATTGCCAAAGAGCTGGCTTTATTATTTTATGTGTTGTACTAAATGTAGTATACTATAATCGCCACTTATTAGATACACCTGTTCAATTGCTTAATAATACAAATATCTAATCAGCCAGTCAAACTGCAGAAACTTAATGCATTTAGTTATGTAGACATGGTCAAAATGACCTTCTGAAGTTCAAACGGAGCATTAGAATGACAAAATAATGACAAAATCGTTGGTGCAAAACAGGCTGGTTGAGGTATTTCAGAATCTGCTGATCTACTGGGATTTGCAAAGACAGCTGCCTCTAGGGTTTATAGACGATGTTCTAAAAAAAATAGACAATATCCAGTGAGGGCAGTCCTCTGAGGGAAAATGCCTTGATGACGACAGAGATCAGAGCAGAATGGCCATAATGGTTCAAGCTGATAGAAAGGCAACAGTAACTCAAATAACCACTTGTTACAGCCAAAATATACACAAGTGCATCTCTGAATGCACAAAGTTGAACCTTGAAGCAGATGGGCTACAGCATCAGAAGACTACACTGCTTACCATTCCTGTCAGCCATCTAGCGTTTTAAACTATTTCTCAATACTTTGCTATAGAAACATAAATAAAAGAGGCATGAAAATAAATCTAGCAGACCTCCAAGCCACAGTTCAAACTAATGAATAATTAATGCAGCCATAATAAAATAGACTTTCTTATATCATCAGCTACAAAAAGGTCCTGTGAGAAACCCAAGGGATAAGCTTGATCCACCGAAGCTACTGACACAAATCTTTTTTGTCCTATAACTCGGCAAGATGATTGAGAAGATTTGATCACATTGTTATCTTCTACTCATCTCTTATCATTACTGAGTGAAATGACAAAAAAGACATGAGGGGATAAGGGATTTCTTAAATTTCCCCCATGTAAATACATAAATAAATAGAAATAAATAAAAATGTGTAAAGCTATTTGTACTGCTGGCTGAGAGTTGCTCATCTCAATTTGCTGTTATCTCTTTCCTGAACTTTACAGAGTGAATAAAGAACACACACTACTCACCTGAATATGGTTATAGGCAATAGCCAGTGTAGATGCAGCTATTTGTTATACCGTGACAAAAGCCATTTGTTATCCTGCTATTTGCTATACTGAAATATCTCAAAATGCAATCCATAGTCTAGTGTCCTGCCTCTATTATCTGGCCAGAGCAAACAAGCATTAAAAAACAACTAATGTCTGCAGGTCATTCTAAAAGAAAAGCAAAGGTCAGTGTAAGGGAAGAACAGAACAGCCATTCTGCATAGTTTCAAAACAGGTAGCATTTTTAGGGAGCCTTTTATTTGTCACTGTAACTCTTGGTTTGCTAAATGGGAACTGAGGCACTTGATTTCATTACAGCTTTGAGTGTTCATCAAATGCAGTTCTATTTTGCTCTGTACACTCAGTCAGCTTTCCATTTCCTTTCAGTTTCCACCTGGCTTATATCTTATTGTTATATGTTTAATTTCATTCTGTCAAACAGGACGCTGACCAAAATGGACACTGGACAGATATTTGCGCTATTGCAGTGTAACTATAATGGGTGTTTTAACAAGAAAACTGTAAAAACAATACATACATCTGTCAGAGATATTCCTGAAAACATCAGTGGTACTTCACATTTTAACCCCATTTATCTTTGTCAGGGTTGGATGGGGCTCCAGAGTCTATATCTAGTGCAAAAAATGCAGTTCAAAATGAACACACACACTTTAAGTGAAACAGAATTTATAAATTCTGTGTTAGATACTTACAGTCATAGACAAGAGTGTTGTGAGGTTCACTGACTAATGATCCTGTGGGACTAAGTAACGCAAGCAGTGCCAAGATCCTGCCTTAAATTACACAAACCCATGATTCATAATGCAATCCAGATGAACGGCAGTTTCCAGTCTGGTTCTAAATTACAGAGCATTTATTTGTAACCGTGACCCTTGGCTTGCTAAACAGGCATTAAGACATTAATGTTATTAGAGCTTTGGCTGCTCTGAAAATAGAGTTCTATGTTGCTCTACAGACCCAATCATCTTGGTGTTAATACGTTTCCACCTTTATGTCTATTATTGTATTCATTAAGTGTGTGTATACGTGAATGTGCCACTTAACTCCACATTACGTTCTGTGAAACACTACGCTTACCAAATTGGACGGTGACCGATTCACATTGTCAAAATTGTGCTACTGTGGTAAAGGGTATTTTCAGAAGAAAACTACATTCAAATGATATATAAATATGTCAGAGATACCAGTGAAAACAGGAGTGAAACGAAAGTTACGCATGTAACTACGGTTCTATGAATCCCGAATGATCGCCAGAGGGCGATCTGAATGTTCCCCTTCGCGCATGCGCCGTTCGAGCTGTAATACCAACCGAGACAGAGGACGCCCTAGACTAGGGCCCCCATAACACACGAACAGCTGGTCTGAGCATCTTATAGCAGCAGTGGCTGCTATGTACGCTTCTAGGGCCCTCACTGGGCACAGTAAATCAGGCCCACCACCAGTCGTTCCTGAAACGGGCTGAAATCGTGCCAATCTCAGTGGTTGGTTACGCTGAGAGTTAGAAGACACTTTAGGGACAAAGGCAGTGTTCGGCCACAAGGCAACCCCAGAGCCATCTGGGGCCCATCTGAGACATGAAGAGCTTATGCACAGAGCGTGTAGTTCACCAACCCTTTTAGCTGACACAATAGACAGTAAAAAGGCCGTCTTACATGAGAGCCATTTGAGTTCCGCCTGAAGCAAAGGCTCGTATGGAGGATGGCGCAGGGCATCAAGAACCAGCTGCAGATCCCAGGCTGGTGCCCGCGGAACTGCTGGCGGGTGCAATCTACGGGTGCCGCGCAAAAAAAGAGAAACAAGGTTATGGCTTCCCACTGTACCGCCGTCAATGTCAGCATGACTAGATGATATTGCCGCTACGTACACCTTAAGCGTCGAGGGAGAGCGGCCCTTATCAAGTAGAGTTTGAAGAAACTCCAGAACAGTGGGCACCGCACAGGAGACTGGATCCTCGTTGCGGGCAGAACACCACTGGGAAAACAGATGCCACCTATTTTCATACTGCCGACGAGTAGAGGGTGCCCTAGCGCTCAAAATAGTGTACCTGACAGAGTCTGACACTCCAGTCAGCTGCTGCTCGAGCCTCCCAGTGGCCACACCCACAGTTTTAGACGCTGAGGGTTGGGGTGCCAAATGAGTCCCTTCGACTGGGACAGCAAGTCCCTCCTGGTCGGGAGACACCATGGGACATCGTGACACAGACTCCGTAGGAGTGGAAACCAAGGTCGTGCTGGCCAATACGGGGCTATCAGCAGCACCCTGTGATTCTCCTCGAGAACCCTCTGAAGAGTTGGCCAAATCAGAGAAAGGGGTGGGAAGGCATAGAGGAGGACCCTTGGCCAGGGATGTGCCAAGGCATCCTGGCCCAGTGCCCCTGATGCCCCCGTAAGGGAATACCACAGGGGGCATCGAGTCGACTCCTCTGTAGCGAACAGGTCCACTTCCGCTTGGCCGTAGAGGTCCCAGATCATCCGCACTATGTTGCTGTGAAGGGACCACTCTCCTGGGGCAGGCGCCTGCCTGGAAAGGGAGTCTGCAACCCAGTTGTCCCGCCCTGGAAGATACACTGCCCGCAAGGTAAGTAGACGAGGGGAGGCCCATCCCAGGAGGTCCTGGGTCAGCTTCAGAAGCTGCGCTGACCTGGTGCCACCCTGGTGGTTGATGTGGTAGACCACAGTGGTGTTGTCTGATCGGATCAGGACGTGTTTCCCCTGCAGACGGGGTAAGAAGTGCCTTAGAGCTAAAAACACAGCCCGCAGTTCCAGCACATTTATGTGCTTGGAGCGGTCCTGCCGACCCCAGCGGCCCTGCACTGTTCTGTGTTGCCACACAGCACCCCATCCCATGGAGCTGGCGTCTGTCGTGACCACCTCCCTGCGACATACAACCATCCCCATAGGGACACCCTTGGCCAAGTGAGTTCTGTCTCTCCATAGGTCCAGGGTACGGAGACATGACCGCGTCACCACAATCCTGCGATGCCTGTGGAGCCTGGCATCCAGGTGAAGGCTGTTGAGCCACCTCTGAAACGGGCGCAGCGATAGCAGACCTAAGGGCACGACCCGAGAGACTGAGGTCAGTTTGCCAAGCAGCTGCAGGAAGGCTACGTAAGGGAGCTGCCTGCCCAGCCTGAATTGACTGAGGTGCTGAAGAATATCGTCCACCCTCCGGGAGGCAGGGAAGGCTGTCATTGAGGGTGAGTCCAACAGTACCCCCAGAAAGGTTGCTGCCTGAGATGGGATCAGGCAGCTCTTCGCCAAATTGACCTCGAGGCCCAGCCGGGACATGTGGGCAAGTAGGCAACTTGTATCGTACAATGCCCGAGCTCGAGATGGGGCGCAGAGAAGCCAATCGTCTAGGTATGGGAGAACCTTCAACCCACGGGCCTGCAGAGGGGAGAGGGCTGCTTTCATACACCGAGTGAACACCCTCGGTGACAGCGAAAGGCCGAAAGGGAGCACCCTGAACTGCCAGTGGTGACCCTGATAGGCAAATCTGAGAAAGCGACGATGTTCTGTCGCAATGGGTACATGAAAATATGCATCTGTCAGGTCCACTGATGTGAACCACTCTCCCCTTGTCACCACCTGCAGAACCTCTGCTGTGGTAAGCATGCG
>JAYJMA010103707.1:0-20079 GCA_036873895.1 Parotocinclus cabessadecuia | reverse complement strand
AACTGCATGATAAGAAGCGTTATTCTTAAACTGTTGGACTGTTGTTCACAAAGTGATGAACCTCGCCCCATCGTTGCTTGTGAATGACTGAGCATTTCGGGGATGCTCCCTTTATACCTAATCATGATATTTATCTTTGGAATCTTCCAAACAGGTGTTTTTTAGCATTCCTCAACTTTCCCAATCTTTTGTTGCCCCTGTCCCAACTCTGTTGGAATGTGTTGCAGGCCTCAAATCCCAAATGGGTAGAGTTTGTACATTTGTTTTGAACATTAAATATATTGTATTTGTAGTGTAGTCAATTAAATATAGGTTGAAAAGGATTTGCAAATCATCATATTCTGTTTTTATTCATATGCTACATTATTCTACACAATGTCCAAACTTCATTGTAATCAGGTTGTATTTTGTGAGTTCTGGCAACATACTTAGCTCTGCTTTTCAGTTCTGTCAGTCTCCACTAAGAAATGAAACATTCTTTCTGTGGTAAGGAATACATAAATAATAAGAAAAATACTAAAATAAGACATGAGCAATGGTAAACTGCTTGTCGGTTGCAATCATTCAGACCCTACTCACCAACTCCTCTAAAGTCTGTAAACTGCTACAGTGCAGAATGTGCAGTTTATTCTCTGCCTTTTTCCCTTCTCATGTCTACATAGGGTTCAAAGAAAATGCATTGCTAAAGGGTAAACAAATACATTATTTGATATTACAATAGAGAGATTTCATGAGGTCATACATCCTGCATGATCATAATTTTACATTTAATTAAAATTAAGTATACAAACATTGAACTGCCTAAGGATTCAAGCATTGCATGTGCCAAATGAACAAAAGTAAGTAGACATCACTTCTATTCTGCAATCTGTAATATTTCGGGTATACTCTTTGCTTACAGATTTATAATTTGAAGCATACAGGCACAGCACATTCATAGAAGTAGAATGGGTTGTACTGCACACTCACAACAGTGAGCCAGAGCTTATTGTCCAACATCAGTACCCAACCTCACAATCATGTTTTGAGATCTAGTGAAAACTTTGATCTGAATTCTGAAACTTTTATATAACTAAGAACTTTTATATTTAAGTCCACAAATATTTGGCAACGTCATTATTAGAAAGTTACATTGTTTATAAAATAGGAGATTATTTTACTCTGTTGCACCAGTGACCAAAACAACTGGCCTAGAAGTTCTCTGTTCATAATATATAGAAAGAAAAGCAGGACTATTTTAATTTACAGTGTTAAAAGAGTCACAGTGGATCTGTGCAGAAATAAGAACGTCATCATTCTTTACATCCCAGTGCAGGTCAGTTAAAATGGCTTAATCCTGTAAAATGACCAAGGAACAGTTCCTATGTAATAATCTAGTTTTAGATTAACAAGCAAGTAACCTTGTTAAATTTTAAACTTAAACCCAGATCAGCCCTGAGATGCCACTGAGACAGCATGGAGTAAAATATGTGTATCTCAGAAGACAGAAGGGGGAAAGAAGAGAGGTTTAAAACTTTAATGGGCAAAATGCTTTTCAAAGTATTTAAAAGGAAGCTTGTTTCCCACTGCAGAGATGTCAGAGAAACTTCTTGACTGTGAAATAAAAAGAAATGTGCCTCCTAAAACACTCAAACATATAGATACAGAGCATAATAGGGAAAGCTGAATGTATTTTATTTTTTTTCAAATTCAAATAATTTATTTCACCATGTTAACATTGTTTACACTTTGAAAGACTTAGTTGTCTCTTGAGTCTGTCGTGACATCCGAAAGCGCCCACAAACTGGCGACATTCCATTCACTCCACCCTAGTATTGCCCTGTCCTCTCATGTTGAATAAAACAGCAGGGTTGTTTACGCCAGCCCACAAGTTAGCAAGGACAAATGTGCAAGTGAAAAATGCATAGAAATTAAATTTTAATATGTTATATATGACATTATTTATGAATGTTTCACGCTGTCTGATTTCGAAACATCCTGACATTTAAAATTGTCTTATTGTTCTTTTACAAAAGTTTTTGAAGTAAAATTGCTTGGCTATTGTCTCGTAGGTACTGGAGATTTTCTCTGGCTATTTGATAAGTATTTGCCTATTAATCAAATAATTTACAGGGTTAGTCAAAAGACACAGGACACCCTTTTATTTTAGAAACAAAGGGAAACATCTGAATATCCCAGCAAGTAATATGTGAGGGGGCCTATCTTTTAGGCTATGTCTGGAACATGGCTGGCATCTTGAAAGCCCCATATTGGATAAAAGTCAAGTGTTTTCAGTGGGAAGCTGGTGACTTAGCATATCAAAGACCAGAAATTAAAAAAATCATTTGAAAAATATCGTGTTCAAAAGTTATCTACACAGAAAGTACTGAACTTTTGTTGTTCATCACAGGTTCTCTCTCTGGTGTGTTATATAGTAGCATTGTTTATGTTAGCTGTTGTGTCTGTTAGATTTCTACATTGTAGTAGCCTACATGTTTCTACATTGTAGTAGCCCTGTGTTTTTGTTTTTCACCTACCCTCTCTGTGTACCAATTGTCTTTGTAATAGCCTAGTCATTTGGTTCCACTGTTTTCTATTTTCTTTTCTTTGTTAACTTTACCACATTGCGCCTCCCCATTTACACCTTGTAGACCACTGTGTCTGTAGTACACCTGCCATCTAGGCCACCCAATGAGAATGATTCCCTTTTTGAGTCTTGGTCCTGCCAAGGTTTCTTCCTTTTACATTAAATTCACCATTGTTAAAAGCGCTATCTAAATAAATTTACTATTCTGTAAACTATACTATAAACTATTCTGACTCAAACATATACACTTTCTGCAGTGGGCAAGGTGCTAGTTTCCACTACACAGAGACTAACACTGTCCGCTCCATGTTGTAGCCAGCATTCGTGGCAGTTGCTTAAGCCCAGACGGCCCTCCAGGGGCGCTGGGATTTCTGTTCACTGCCATGTAGAAGGTAGAGTGGTTGCCAGATGTTCGACATCTGAGAACCCATATGAGGTGTTCTGGAAATCCTCTGTGTGGTCTCCACAATATTCATCAGGAAGGGGGGACATGAGGTTCTTGAAGTTACTTGTTCAGCACCTGGACCCCCAACGTCTCTGGTTTATTAAAAGTGGCCCCTGAGGCTCCTGGCTTGTTGCCCAAAGCCTCTGTGGTTCCTTATTTGTTGCAAAGGGACCCTGAAGTCCCTGATTCATTGGTTGAAGGCCCTAGGACTCCAAGTTCATCATCTCCTTTTTGGATTACTGTTCACTGATTTGACATTGATGTTTTATGGACCATCTAGTCTAAAAAGACTCATGGTTGTGCCATATTACTTTAATTTTTAATAATGTATTTAACAGCATATCGTGGAATGTTTGGCATGCCATTGCATAACATATAAGACCTGATTTGTTAATGCTTTGTTGATCAAATATGTTGTGTGCAGTGGAGAAAATAAGTATTTGATGCACTGCCAATTTGGAGGTTTTCCCACCTACAAAGAATGGAGAGCTGTTATTTTTTGATGAAATTACATTGTATGATTTTGAAATAATTAATTTGCATAAGTATAAAATAAAAATTTGATACCTTTAAAACATTTTTACAATTACAGAGGCCAGATGTTTCTTGTCATTCTTGATCAAGTTTGCACACAGGTAACAGGTATTTTTACTCACTCCTCCACACACATCTTCCCCAGATCTTTCAGGTTTCTGGGCTAAAAACATTGGGGCAACAGTGAGTTTCAGCTCTCTCCAACGATTTTCTATTGTTTCTGTTCTGTAAGGTCTGGAGACTGTCTAGGCCACTGAGATCTTGCATGGAGCCCCAGTCTGGGGAAGATCCGCAATCATCTTGTTTTTCTCACATTTTCTAATAATTGTGCCAACAGTTGTTGCCTTCTCACGAAGCTACTTGCCTATTGCCCTGTAGCCCATCCCAGGCTTGTGAAGGTCTACAAGTCTTCCCTGGTATCCTTGGGCAGCTCTTAAAAATCATACAATACATTTTACAATACAATTTTATTGTGTACCCACAATAAAAAAATTACAGCCCTTTTTGTAGGTGGACAAACTTGCAAAATTAGTATAGTATATCAGATGCTAATTTTCCCCACTATAGGCGTTTCTTGCCTGACTATTATGAGTTGTTGGGAGCAGTGCTTCTGTGAGGGTAGTCATAATCGGCAAACATTCTCCGGACAGCCCAGGCAGACCACCAATGGTGAGAATAATTGGATCTGTTGACAGAAGTCCTGTTTGCAAGTCCCGAGGTCTCATGATGAGGGTTTCAGTCTCAGTCTGCCTTTGCTGTGGAGTGGCTGGGGTGGTGGTGTCCTGCCTTACTGTTGTGAATGTTGTGGTGTGCTACAGCAAGCCTTATAGTGGAGGTTCAGGGCAGATTTCTTCATAGTGTAAGCCATGGCTATCTGCCTCTGCAATGCTAGCACATTATCACCATCTGCCCAACGCCAGCTTCAAAGTCCTGCTTTACACTGAGGATCCCCTGCTGTTTATCCAGATTAAGACTCAATATATTACTATAAACTCCGGCAGGAAGCAATTAGTAAACTTTGTTTGGATGGAAATTGCAAACGTTGCTTCCTCCATGTCAAATACTATTGCCAAAATAATAAATTGTTACTTTATACATATGTATTCAATTTGCTTTTATTTTACAATGACTCTCTTCTGTGTTTAGATCCACCACAGTGAAAACCAAAAAGAATGCAAATATGGAAATTGTAAAACATCATTTATAATCTAAATGTCACTGTAATTATTTTAACACGATCAGATATTCTCTATCCTGACAATTTACGGCAGTTTTTTCATACTATTTAATTAATTTACTTATTATTGCATAATGTTTAGTTACTTACACATTGACTGTAAAAAGTCAGCTATGGCCATCTGGGTTTTATATTGTGAAACTTCCAAGCAAAGAGGTAAAAGAGGCAAAGAGCACCCCACCCCTTCCCGCTGCCCCCAGAGCTGCTTCCATCTTTTGTCCCAAGTTCACCTTTCTCTGACATCATTACACAGTTATGAATTGCTTTAGTAACCCTAACTCATCATTACAACGAAATATGCTGCCATGAAGTTGCCACTGAGATAAATCAAATCAGTGCCCTTTGTTCTTCTAACCTCCAAGAACACTTTTAGTCCATCTTCATTCCAGCACTTCTCCATTTGACATGTATACACTGCATATTTCATCAGCAGAGTCACAGAGAATGTTATTTTTGGCATTATAACTTGAAAGCAAATGCCTGTTATCCTCATTTTAGGTGTAATGCTCAACAGAAAGTATCCCCTTTTTAGATAAAATATATTACTCTAATGTACTGTGTTAGGGGTATGCCCTGCCAAGGGCCTTAATAAGACTAAGTAATAATGGCAAGTCCTTACCGTTTATAATCATATCATCTGTTTTCTGTTGTTGTTTTGGGTTTCCTGGTGGCATTTATATTGGCGGCACCTTGGGGCAGTGGTGGGGTCTTGAACGAGACACACCCACCAATGAATTGCGGCGGCTCATTACATCACCACAGTTGACAACCCAGCGTGGTCTATATTTCAGGAGCACACACCGATACACAGAGCACCTATGCATTTATTGCACCTTCAGAAATATATTCACTGATTTTGAACTTTGTTATTGGTTTTGGTAATGTCCATGTCATGTTATCCTGGGGTTTCCGTGGCTATACAAAGATAACGAAAGGTTTGACTGGGCCACTGGACGAGTGCCCAAGTGGAGTGAGACCTGCCACAAACACTGCCTGAACATCACCACTATCTCCATGAACAAGTTGAGCCCTTCATCAAGCCCACTGGATCTCTGGGATTACCACAATCTCAGGGAGGTGTTCAGCAAGACCAAAGCCCTGTCGCTGCCACCTCATCGTCATTATGACTTCACGATAGTTCTCCTTCTGGGTGTACCTTTCCCAAACAGTTGTCTCTTAAGCTTATAATGCCCAGAACAGGAGGCCATGAAGTACCCCCTCGGTGAGTCCCTTAGGGCCAGTTTGTCCCCTCTTCTTTCTCCCTGGTAGGAGTGGGATTTTTCTTAATTGAAAATAATAAATCTCTCATTCCATGTGTGGACTACTGAAGCGCAAACATAATTACAGTTAGAAACAAGTACCCTTTACAGGATGCTACTATATTTTCTAAGCTCGATCTCCGCAGTGCTTATCACCTGGTGAGCACCCAGGAGGGTAATTAGTGTAAAAGGGGACATGGGATTTTTTGAATATCTCGTTATGTCATTTGGACTAATCAAAGTCCCCCGTGGTCTTCCAGGCCTTGGTTAACTTGGTTAACAGGCTCTTCGTAAAAGGGAAAAAGTAGAAATTCCACAAGAGCAGGGTGGTTAGGCATACCTGGCATATTGGGAAGTATACAGCCTGGAGGAAGGCTGTTAGATCCCCAGGTCTGCTACCCTGGACGCGGCTCCCATTGAGGTCTTTTACAGGGCACACCTTTATAATCAGGGAGGGTTATATTGTGTGTCACACTATACTTTGGTTCAAAGCCCAACATAACAGCTTCACTTATCACTTTTACGTATTCCTCTGATACAAAATGTTCAAAAAGAAAGGGAAGTGTTCAGTTTGATGGACAAGTGTGGGTCTGTTCTAATAATCGATGTGGTCATGCAAATATAGGTACTTTACCTAATATTCAGGCTAAACTGCTTTTTATTTTAAAGCACTTTACCCATGAAGAAAGATTTAAAAAAAATATATAAATGATTCCCAACCATGTTACACAGACCGACACATTTTCACGTTAATCATGTCCAAAAGGACTCAATAAAGCATAGAACAGTTCCACATTTGATTTTATGTCTTTTTTTATGATATAGGACTATATGATTGGGATTTTTTAAATTTACAATTAGCCTTTAGTCAAAATGTATCCGAATAGGTTGACAAGGCCGCAGCGTTCAAACATTTAGCCTAGCCAAGATAGGGCCTAAAAGTGATTTAAAACAACTGTAGGAAAGCAGTTTATTAAACAGCAGACAGTGAACGGCCACTGGTAAGAAGTAAAAAGTGCTTGTTTTGGAACATACACGTGCACTTTAGAAGACTTGTTAATGTTCTTTAATGTTCTCCCTTTGCCTTTAAACATGAGACATCTATGTGTGTTGATTGCTTCATATTGAGAGCGTTGGGGAATATTAATGGTAATTATGATTATTAATGGTAATAACTGACTTTTGTAAATTGATGGATTAATGAAAGAAGTGTATGTGCATTAAACACTGATGTGTTGAGTATCCTGCCTGAAGAATTATGTAGTCAAATCCTGACTCTACTTAAGACGATGGCATTTTAATCCAGTCATTTAAACCATTAACATGATATAACAAATGAACTGTATGAGTAGACCTTTTGTGACTGTTTTTTTACTTCAGCTTATGCCTTCCATTTTCATGTTATTCAGTGGTTAACTATGAGGTAATATTTGTTACAAGCGTGCGGTGCTACACATGATAAACAAGAGAGGTAAAGCCCTTTCCAATTCCCAGACAAAAGTGAGGCAAGAGGCTAACTCTTATCTCAGGACCCCCCTGAGACACTGCTTTATACTGACATCACTAAATGAAGGTAAGATTTGGATTGATATACAGACATACCCTGATAAGGTTTACTTTTTGAATCATGTTCCCTTCAATCCTTTTTCCTTTTGTGTGTCAGTTTTCCTTCACTGTTTATTCTGGCTTGCTCGTTAGCCATTTTGCGCCAGTGTATATTGATTCATAAACTATATAATAATAAATTGTAATTAAACTCATAAGAGCATCGGAGCTGAAGTTCCTACCTACACCAATTTGCATTTGTTATACCAGGTGGGCCACAAGATAGGACTAGGATTTCAATATATGAAATATATTTCAAGGGTATTTTTGATACTACACTGTTCACAAAAAGTAGGGGATTTAATTAATTTAATTATGGGACATTTTATTTTGAAGTATTTTTGTGAGCAGGGTAGTGTAGAACCTTACTCACTGTGCTACTAACTCACGTGTACCTAATGTGTGTTGAGCTTTATAATGACAGTGTATAAGCTTTAAAAATAGAACTTGAAAGGAGATTCAGCCCAGTCAGGTCCCCCAGGTCCCAGGGTGTCGCTAGGGGCCAAAGCTTTATGGCTTTCGACCGCGGCGATGGTAGATGATGCCTAGGGGGAAACAAAAAAATAGCGGTAAGATTTCTTAGTCACATTTGTGACCTGAGTGTTCAGCAGATCGTTGAGCCAAAGCTGCTGCCAGTTTAGCACAACACCAACGGGTAGTGGCTTGGCCGCCTGTGGATTCGCAGGTTCCATATTGGCCAAAACATACTGTTAAGGGGGATCCTAAAGATCCCAACAGGAAACAAACTGGAACCCAAGTGCAAAAATCCACAGATGGACAACAACTCACAGACAATGGATTTATTAAACAAAAGTGTGTGTACGGAACAAAAAGGCAATGTAACTGAAGCAAAAAAAAACATAATACGGAGATAGTCAGGTCCCAGAATGGAAGGATGATGGCGTGTGTTTCTCTTTCTCAATGACGGTGGTGACGGACTGGAAAGTGAGTCGAGGTTCAGGATCTGGAGGAGCAAACTAAAGGTAAATATAAGGCAAAACAAGATGAGCATGGGAGCACTGACCGAAACCAAACAATACTGGATAAGGCAAGCCAGGTAGCCAGGCAAGGTCAGGATTTATTTTTGAAAGTTTGTTTGTGTGGTTGTAAATCTTTGATGTACATGCAACCTGGATATTTCTGCACATAGACTATGAGGTCACAGGACAAAACAGACATTTTTACTTATGTATTAACCGTGTCTAGGTAAATCATTGGTTCAATAATAATAATTTAAAAATATGATTAATTCAGTTTTTGTTCTTTCTTCTCCTGTGTCAGTCAGATTAAGAAGCAACAGATCAACATGAAAATTGTCAGCTGCATGTAATTATGACATTAAACAAGAGATCTATAATAATTGGCCATGTGAGATATCAATGAAATATTTGTTTAAATAATTCAAAACAAACAAACACACAACAATTTTAATTTGAACAAAATAAAATTACCAAAACATTTAACATGCATTTCCTCAAAAAAAAAAAAAACATGAATCACTAGTAAAAACTACCTATTCTCAGGCATTATGGGATTACATTAATGCTTTAAAAATTAAAAATTGTCTGTGAATGTAAATAGTGTAAGTATTTGTTGTACTAGTCACTGTAGCAGTTACTGGACATATAGACAATACACAATACATATACTTATTCTTACGTTCCAGAAAGTAGAGAATATTCTAGAATGTGTTGATTTTATCGGTGGTTCATGTTTATTTCACAACCATAATACCGAGAAAGTCAATGCTAAACTTTAGTGGGTTGTGTGTAGTGATTGCACGATCCATTGGGCAGCAAGGCAGTTTTGTCCTCAAAAATCTGTAACCAGAAGAAAGACTGTTAAATTTAGAGCTCTTTACAAATATTGGTCAGCAATTACGGTACCCACTGGTATTCAGTTACATTTAATTAAAAGTGTATGGTTATTGAGAAAATTTCTTTTAGGCATGTATCTAGAATGTGATTATCGAACTGACATGCTGCTTTGTAACTGTGTTGTCTTAATGTTATGATATCAAAACATACTTTTCCTAGGTTTTCTCTTTACTAAATATGAAAATGAAATGAGCAGATAGCAACTAAGGAAAGTTATTTAAAATCACACAGATACTGTATGTTTAAGCTTAAAAATCGAGTCAAACTTTGCTTTTCTGCTTATTAAAATAACAATAGCCGAATAAAAAATCAAAGCATGTTCTGTTAAAATAGTTTATGTTAAAAGTTCCAGGGTTTTAACACTGGCTTTCTGTGTCACTTGAATTTAATGATCCAGCAGACATTCTTATGACTCATATTCCCCTTCTACACCCACTCACAATATCCTCTGATACATTGTTCCATCCACAACCGTGTGAACACCCCAGCTCATAAAAGTAAGTTAGTTGTCTAAATACTAAAATCTATAATTGAATATTTAATAGTGCTTTAAAGTTTAAGAACATTTAGAATATAGTTTTTTCTGCATTAAGTCCTAAGAAAAGATAAAGGGAACCCAGACAAGTAAATGAGACAAAACATGCATTTATTGTATTGAGAAAAATGATCCAAATCATTTGATACCAATCAAATGATACAAATCTGTCAACTTTAAGAATTAGCAGGGATGGGAATGGGAATCGAATTTGAATGGGATATCTATCTGAAGATCTCCTATTAAACCTGATCCTGCACCCCTGCATCTTGTCTGGCAAATTTTAGTCTTTGAATCTGCACCAACCCTGGTATACATCTGATACAACAGAAATACTGGTGGCCATCCATGCAATGTGACGAGAATAAGTTCATGCAACGAGTGCGCACGCAGTAAAATTCCCCAAACACTACCTTCAGGAAAGCTACTACCACTTCTGGTGCCAGAGTATGGTGGTTATTTACATATTTTAAGTTATTGACATAGTTTTATCAGTAAGATTTATCTTCCAATATGCATTTCGATACTTTAGGCTAACTGTGGATATTGTCAGCGATCTACAGCACGATTCCCTCGTGTCTTTAATACTGGTTGCCGATTGCTGACTTGGTTTTCTTGGACTGTGATTCTGCCTAGCTTCCTCTGGATTCTGTTTGCTGATTGCTTGAACCCTGCCTGTCTTGTTTACGGATTTACCTATCAATTTTGCTCTGTTTTAATAAACACCTTTATTCTCGTCCTACACCTAGCAAAAAAGTTGGGACGGGGGCAATTTAGAGCTAGTTATGAATTTAAGAAAAGTCAATAATAATTTGATTTCAAACAGGTGATGTCAACAGGTGATTATAATCATGATTTGGTACAAAAAAGCAGCATCAAGGAAAGGCTGAGACTTTGATGAGCAAAGATGGCCAGATGATCTTCAGTTTGTTTGAAATGTTTATAAGCAATGTTCCTCAAAGAAAGAAATAAAAGCGATTTCTATATTTCAGTGCCATATTTTCATTATTTGACTTGTTTTGCGTTGTCATGTTGATAAATTAATGGTAATCTCTGAAAAATACGTTTTCTTGTACCTCAAAGAATGATTTCTCCCTCTGCAGTGCATACTATTATTAAATAATTCAAGGCATTGAGAGGAATTTCAGTACATAAAGCAATCTTATGCTGAATGCCCATAATCTTTTGACCATTCCTTTCGACAGCACAGCATCAGTGTACTGTAGCCATTCTACAGTATAACCACATGGGCAAGGGATTAAACACATCGTGTACTTCATACACACATACACACACTCACACAC
Organism: Parotocinclus cabessadecuia; assembly: GCA_036873895.1. Classification (NCBI taxonomy): domain Eukaryota; kingdom Metazoa; phylum Chordata; class Actinopteri; order Siluriformes; family Loricariidae; genus Parotocinclus; species Parotocinclus cabessadecuia. The sequence continues at coordinate 8,717 of JAYJMA010103707.1, read as the reverse complement.
ACATATATAATTCTAAGCATATATGAAATTGTAAAATTTCAAGCATCACTGTATATACTACACATTGTTGTATTTATCTTTTAAACTGACAGTGATTCTTGATCTTTACACCAAACCTAAAAAAAACACATAAAAAACATAAATTACAACAAAAATGTGTTTTAACAATGTGTGGCTAATCCTCAAGTGAAAAAGCACAGTAATGGACTTTCTTCAAGATAGTTTCTTTGTAAATGATACTCTAGGTGCTCGTAAGAATATCTTTAATCTCTAGGTGCTCGTAAGAATATATGTCATAATATATTTCCCACGGCTTGATAAGCCAGTCATGGTAGTCCAAGGTCATTTGAATTTTTGTAGGTAAGCACATATCTTATACAGCCATTTTTTAAAATAAAATTGCATGATGTCAAAGGTCACAAGGACTCCTAGGAAGGAAAAGGGGGATGTTGGAGCAAGTTGTGGAAAAAAAGTCTTTCAAGTGGGTTTGCTGTTTATGGCTAATAAAAAAGAAGAAACTTGACAGTGCAGACTTCTCAGCAGAGAAGAAATAAGACAGAAGGAATGTCATGGTAAGTGCCAAGCGATCTGCTTTCATCATTTCAATCATCGTTCGGAGTGAGAGCTCGCTCTCGTTTCCTTCATTTCCCCCTCTCCTCTTGCACCACCACAGTGATTGTGGAGACTATGCACTTTCCTGCCTCAGCACGTTTCTTTCTGTGGTAAAGCAGTAGGAAATATTTAGTATGAGAGCAAAATATAAGCACATGTGACATGTTGATCCTGGATTTGACATCGGAACTGCTCAATTTCCTTAATGCGAATGTTAAGGGATGTTTTGGTGTCTACAACAGAAAATTCAAGCATGCTTCTACTTTCCGCTTAATTATACACAAAGCAATAAATAGATCATGTAGCATTAAAGGCAACCACAGTTGAGACAAAAAAATATTTGCAGTGGGGTTGGAAGAAACCATAACTCTGGAGAAAGTACACTGTCTGGCCAAAAAAAGTTGCTGTTTGCATTCAAAAAGGTAAATACTTAAAATTGTTTAACAGGAAAATTACTGCAGTAATGAATTTGTTTTAGCTGGCAACAATTACTTTAACCCTAGCGAACGCAGTGAGTATTTTCTCATTTCTTAAAAAAAAAATGTTGGAAGACGTACCCCGTTGTCAAGGAGATGTTACTGTGTTTCAGAAGTGTCAAAATATTTTGGGCTGTCTCAAGAAAAAAACAGAGATTGATGAAATTGATGAAATTACAAGGTAGATATGCTAATTATTAAGACCTGGAAGAATGATGGTAAACTGTCAACTTCATGCCAAAAAAATGGTTTTGAAAAAAAAAATATCATTTAAAACTTGAAATTGAATTGAAACTTGAAATCAAGGAAAAAAGGTCATGTGCTTCAGTGAGTCCAGATTTACCCTACTTCGGACCGATGGGCGTGTGCGGGTAAGTTGGGAAGTGTGAGAAATGATGCACCCACTATGCATAGTGCCCAAAAGTACTAGTTAGTGGTATCTGAAGTTCAGATCTAAGTGCAATGTTATCATGCTATAAATTGAAACAGAATGATGAACATCAGCTTAATGCACTGATGCATCACATCTATTGTATGAATTTTTTTTCTCTGTAATGCCATGAGAATGTTCCAGGAGAACAATACCAAGACTGGGTCTAGGAGCATGAGAAATCGTTTTCAGACATGAATTGGTCACTGCAGACTCCTGACCTTAATCCCACTGAATGTCTTTGGCATGTGCTGGAGACTCATCCAAGTTAATGCAGTTGGATGGAAATAAATGTTGTAATGTCGTAAGGTTGTCAAACAAATTTCACAGCAAATGACCAATATAATCAATAATAAGTTAAAGGCAGTCCAGCAAAATATTATACTGTGTGATTTAATAAAACAATGTTTACAACATTACTGCAAATTCCAGTTGGATTTTAGGCATGGATCTGCTCTGGCATTAAAATTGCTTTTAAATTCCTCAAACATTCTATAAATTGAACACAAGTTGGAGTAAGGCAATCCTACGGTACTATTCAGATATATTCACACTTTAATCACACTTTAATGGTCAGCAACATATCAACAAAATCAGTTTCTAAACTGTAAACTACTACATTCGCTCTAATACTCTTATAACTTACATATATCATCTCTACATTCACACAAAGGTTTCATTCGATCCCAACAACTTCTTGGTACTTTATCTATTTTGTCAAAATGTCCATATTTTTCTCAATGGCCATTCATGTTTTACAAATTATACACTTTGCTTCTGAACCTTACAACCCAAATCAAACAGTAACACAACATTCATCATACATAAACAGTAGGACCAGTGAAACGATTTAAGGCACTTTAGAAGCTTAGGGCTATAAAGCAATGGAGAAAAATATCTCACCACTTGTATAAGAAAAATAACCTAAGCAGATCCTTGTTAAACAATTTTAAACATTTCCTGTTCCCCTGGCTGCCACACATATGAAATTTGACATCAGTTGTGGCTAAACCCACACAAACTCTCCAAAGTATAAAGTGGGTGCACTATTGTGCAAATGAGTGAGTGAGTGAGCAAGCAAGTGAGAACACATGTCTGCTTTCTGGATTTGTTATGTGTATGGGGAAACACTCTCAGATTTCAGCAGTCTACACTGACAGGATCTCTCAGTCCTATAAACATGGACAAACACCAAGAAAATGCTGCATACCTGGCAGATTAACTTTTCACTTACCCAGCCCTGGTCTGTAATCTGGAACCAGAAGGCTGCTGAATAAATGTATTGAAAAGTAATTACTTGCTGAAGAAAAAATGTGGCTTTTAAATTTGTAATTAATTAAGAAATGAATCTGTAATTGTGCATTTGTCAGAAATACTGCCTTGACGCCTAGATAGTTTATATTAAAGTCAATTCATACTTATTATGTGTAGGAAGGATAGTTCAGTTTTCTGCAGAAAGCATGTGCAACCAATTGTTTGCAAACACACACACAAAACAGAATGACAGATTACTACATCTCTCTTTGGAGATAGTTTTAAGCTTGGGTCATTCCTTCGGGGGAAAAGCAGCTCTTATTGGATGAGCATGTATCAAACAGCAAAACTGATTGACCTCAGGACAGCTGCTATCACTTAAACCCCAAACACATTCCCCAGTGCAAAACCCTTAAAGCAATGTGGATTGACTCTTACAGAGTAAAGATGTATTGGTATTTCCTGTCTGGCCACAAGACATATTATTGCTGCTTACTGGCTGTGTATCAGTTTAGCTACTTTTGTCCCGCCTAGATGTCTGTTCTTTGATGTTTCTTTACCTTGACCTGTTATTTGTATAACTGATAATCACTTCTCATGTAGTGTACTTCTGACTCTTATCAATGACTTCTGCACTAGCAAACAAATTCTTCCTAAAGAGAGGTATGATTACTTTAAGCACTGCTTAAAGTAAAGGAATACTCATATGCCTTAGGTTAGAGTTCTGCAAAATTGAATTGGTGGCAGTTTTCTATTACTTTAATGTTAAGAGCATTGGTGCACCAGTTTGGCCTATTCAGAGAGTTGTGATTTCAAATCGAATGGAATGATGTACAGCTGAGTTAATTTAAATGCAATTAAATCCCTCATAAACCAGTTGCTGTGTATAGTTAACTGCTCCATTAAATATGTGGATGCCCTCAAACCACATCCTAATGTGCTTGTTGAACTTTTTTATTCTAAAATCAAGGGTACACAGAAGTTGGCCCATATTTGCTGCCATAACTACCTCTACCCCTCTCTAAAGTCTTTCCACTATATTTTAAAGCATTACCGCATGGATCTGCTTTCAGAGGTTGCATTTGAAATGAGCTTGGAAATAATGTTGGCCAGTTTGTCTCAGTGGTGTTAGATTTTTAGATGATTGAGGGTAAGTCTCTAAACAGACCATTAAATTTGAATTTAAATTTGTACATGGGACATTCACAATCACACTTGCAATAAAGCTAAAACCACACACTTCTCTGGAATGTCATTGTATGCCTTAGGTTACCCAAATTGCTTGACAATGAATTAGCACATCCATCCAGAATTCACCGATCAATTGTGGTGTGATTTATTTCACCCCAGCTGACAGCATGTGTGATTATCTTAGCTTGTGTGCACCTGGCTGTCTATGAAGCTCATGATGAATGCATAATGTTAAGACTTTGCATTGAAAGACAGTTTGATACATGTCATTTTGACATGCTTAACCACAGTATGTTTGGTGTTGCTGGTTAGTAGTGGGAGTGGCATATCTACTGAAATTAAAGGAATTTCCAGATACATTTCGACAGAAAGTGTACTATCTTTAGTTGATTGTCAAGACATTTTAATTACTCCGATAAGGTTAAAAAACAGCTTGTTATCAGTGGATCCTAAATCTGTAATGTACAAGAAGTCTAGAATGAACAATCTACTGTAATGCAATGTGCTTAAATAAAAAGGAAATAAAGACCTATTCTTCTCTTTCAAAGTGGAACTATAAAGCTGTCTGAGTTTATATGGGGAAAACCATCCCCCTCTTAGTGAATTGAAATGATTTTTGATGCAACACAGGCAGTTGTTTGCATTTTAAGAAAAGTATGCTAGGAACTGGCCACAACTCAAAACACAAGTCAGACTGTTCCAATACATTTTGCAAAGGGGGTTAGATATCTGATTCAAATGAAACAAAATATTGGGTAGGGGTCTACTTTAGTGTGAGGAATTTCATGCAATTTCCTGGGCAACTGAATGCTGCTGACACATTTTCTTTTTTATGTAGATATGCAAGAAAACAATGCCTCCAGCTAGAAGCAACAAAGATGTTTTTCAGCAGTGCATGTTTTTGCTGACCCACAGAATGAAGTGATCTGCCATCTTCAAGCCAGAAACAGAGTCTGGAGTGCTTGTAAACTGACCCAGAATCAGCTTTTTCTACACCCTGATCTTGATTATTATTTATCTAGGAAGTGTCATGTGAAAACATCTGCCAGTGCCTTATACTTGAGCATAGAATTCCTTTCTGGGAGCTGGGGTTTAATTACAGCGGAATCTAGGAAGGGCAATGGAATTGTTTCAGAAACTCAAATGTCATGAGACGGATTTGCTTTTCTCAAGCTAGCAAGCTAGCTCCCTTCTTTTCATGGAAAAAGCAATCTAAATTTTAAACATCAGAAGTCAAGAATGCACAAGAAGGAAAATGTAGAAAGTCTCTCAGGACGAGCTCAGTTCACTTGCACAGATGTTTTGCAGTGACTTCTCACAGCCCTCCCAGCACTCTACAGTGACCAGATTGTTGTAGATCAGTGAGACAGCATGAGCTTTATAGTAGAAATGAGAACATTAGCAATCTTGTATGGAAACATTTAGATATACATAGTTTGCAACTAACTAATTTAACATACTTTCACACATCATTTATAACCCATTATATTCTGTTGCCAATATTTATATTGATACTAGTATTACTGAAGACGGACAAGACACATTCCACATACATTAGATTCCAACATTTACAGATGTGCTTTATTCAATCCAGTTTTATGATTATTATTTTTTTTTCGAAAGAAAAAAATATTTTTACCTCCTGTGTTTCTTTGTATCTTCTGGGTTTGTTTAAACCCGGCCAGCAAGCGTCAGTCACGTGTCATACAGGAACTCAAGACATTTTGGTGATTAGACCCAACTACTTGAACAATGGGATTTACTGAGGACAATTACAAAAATAAAAACAAAAAACACATTTATGTTATGGTTACGTGCAAAGTCTATTCAAGTTTTTGTTTTCAAAATGTATTTTGTTCTATAAATTAGCTGTAAACATCCCTATTTGCAACTGATAATTAAATTATCGCAGCATGATTAGGTCCCTTGAAACTTGCAAGCTAATATATTTTCAATTAATTAACAACCGCCTGGTGTAAAGATGCTGTAAAGAATATATGGAGAGTTTTTAACTGTTGCACACCTGAAGACATATTTGTAGGGGGAATGGAACACATTGCTCATGAAACACTGCATCTTTTGGTACACCTGGTTCCAGAAACATCCTTTCAGTCTTTTGAAAATGGCAGCATTGCAAAGTGATAGATGCTTTACAGTCCTTTGGAATGTGTTGCAGGCCTGAAAAGCAGGAATGGATGTTTATTAACAAAAGAAATGAAGTTTAACAGACAAAACATTGAATCTGTTGTGTTTATACTCTCTCTGATTAAATAAAAGTTAAAGTAAATGTAATAAACACTGTGTTTTTAATGTATTTTCCATACTGTCCCAACGTTTCTGATTAGGAGCTGTAAGTAAGGGACCAGGAACTTTTGACAAATATTGTACACTATCCATGTCAAGACTTGACAGTCCTCTGCTTTGAGCTTGTGTGGGCCTACAACTGTGTAGCTAAGCTGTTGTTTCTCCTTGATAGTTAACCAGGACAGAATATTGACAAAATTGTTTGAAAGGTGGTGTCTAGTGACAGTGCTAAAATGAAGTCAAATCAACAAATTTTAGTGGCAATATGTCTTAGTGGCAATATATTCCTAGTGTCTTTTACCTCATAACTGGATTTTAATGCCAGTATACACACAAATGAATAGTTTTAGGAATACCTTATTATCAGTATTTTCCTGCTGCTTTGTGACTCACATAATTTGGTTATGTGTTTAAGAAACAGGCTGAATAGCATAAGCAATGTCAATATGTATGTATGTCCCAAAATCTGAATCACTCAGTGCTTTGTTGCATTGACACTATAAAAGAATTCCCACAAAAAAATAACATCCACCTAGAGATTCTTTATTCTACTTTTTGTGTTTCAGGCTCCGCCAGATGTAAGATATCTGACAGTGTTGTTTTCTTCTTGACAACTAAAACTGAGATTTTACATGTTTCCTCAATGTGTTGGTCAGATGAACTGTTTGGACAATTGCATAAACCATGCAAAGGGGAAAAATCTGCTTGAATTGTGTCCCTAGGGTACCTAAGGTATGATTATGTATTTGAAGCATCAGATTCAGCCATCTGTTTCGTGTAGGCAACAAGAACTGTTATCTGTGCAACAATGCGGCTTTGTGATGATGGGAGGAGAAAAGCAGTGGTTCTTGAGAAAAAGCAGGAACACTGTGACACGTTTCTCTGTTCTCTCAGATTTAGCCATAGGCAGTCATCTCAGTTTGAGTCTGGTCCAGACCCATAGCGGTTTGGCTTGTGTGGCCAGTTCATTCTTCATTTATGATTTCATCAGGCTGCTACAGTTTACATCCTTTGTAGGGTATTATCAAATAATGAACACGTATGGCTTCTACCACTCTGTAACGGGAACGTGCAATATGTGCTTTCAGTGCAGATCTGTTGATATCACTTGTATACGAGTTGATTTGATATTTGTTAAATAATTTGGTTGTCCAATTTATCAGTTATTTTACTAACTTGCAGAGGGATTTATAGATACAGTATGTAGGTTGGTTGCAATGAACAAGTATCCGCTGATATCAGCAGTATTATGGTCTTATGTAGGAGAAAAAAAATCAAAGTTTGAATGTATATGTTCAGTGACATCTGTTACAGCTCACAAGAATCACTGATCCTCTTTGCCTAAATCTGTGAAGCTGAGCAAGTCTTAGCACATATAACAAGGCAAGGTCTAAAAAAATGAGAGTTAATGGACTACATGGTCCAGTTCCAAAGCCAGAGTATGAAGAATATGCTGTGGTTTATACAGGGCATCCAACTGTGTTGGACGAACTCAACCACTAAGTTTCAGCGAGTGATTCTAATGACATGGTTAAGCTTCCGTGGGATATCATTAAATGGGGAAATTCCAGCAGGAGAAAAACACATTTTTTAGAGGTAAGAGCAGGTCAAGTGTCTGTGTTCAGTTAATGGCCTATTTACATTTTCTTGAGGCTGTTTCTGTGGCTGATTTGTGGCCCTGAATCAAAGATGGTTTTAATTAGCACTTTTTTTTATAATTACCATCTAATCTGGCAATTTTATACGAATGCTGGCATCTCTTACCAATACGGCAGCCAAGTCATGGGGAAAAAAACCAACTGCAGAGCAGAAAAACGAGGTTGTAAGAAGACCTCCAATTCATCAGTCCATCAGTGTGCTGTACGTGCGTCATAGTTTAGGTTTGGAGTTCGCCAGTAGTGTTGGCGTTACGGTTTCTGACGCCACCTAGTGGCTTTTATACGAGGTGTATAAGAATATATTTAAACAGCAAACGTCTAGAAGAAAAAGTGGGATATGTTACATTTTAATTGAACAGAGCTGGAAAAATCTAATCTGGGCATTTACTTTAATAAATATAATATTAAAAATATGAAAAATAAATAATAAATAAATACAATTTATATGTATCTTGTAGCATTACTAGGCTTTAGAATTCCAATTTTACTGAACCAATAAAAACTGCAGCAAATTTTCATTGCTATAATCATGAAAATACAGTTACTGAAAATGAAAGAATTTTAAAAAATGTGTTGATGGTCATGGATGCAACAGCTCTGGTGTACGTTCCTGCAGTCAGCATGCCAATTGCATTTTCCTTCAAAGCTTGCAACATCTGGAGCATTGTGCTGTGTGATAAAACTACTAATGAGCATCTTGATTTTGTGAGGTGGATTTAATATCAGCAAAGGAGAAGTCATAACTAATACAGATTTCAATTTTGGGAATACAAAAAATATTTATGTACATGA
>JAYJMA010103699.1:0-20083 GCA_036873895.1 Parotocinclus cabessadecuia | reverse complement strand
GACATTTGCCATCTCCACATCATTGCATTCAGTTTTTATTCACAATTTGTTTAGTGTCCCAACTTTTTTTGGAATCCACTTTGTAGATAAGATAATAAATGTATAGTTCGATACTGGGTAGAGACTGCTCTGAATTAATAAATCAGTTGATTTGTACTACAACTGGCATATTTTAAAATGTAGGTATCACAGAAGAACTAAAACTAGAAGCTGGCATGATGTTGATACCTTCAAGGCACACTATTCAGCTTTATTACCAATATGTGACATTGCACACTATAAGACTGGAAGCAAAAATATTTGTTAGTGAGGAAAGAATAGAGCTGAAATTGCTGTTTAAGATGAGAACAAAAAGGTGATGCATATCACTACAGCTAACTCCTAAGGAGAATAGAGCCAAATCGTTTTATGCCCCTATAGTCTGGATAACAATTTATCATATTTTACCCACCTTTAGTCTGTTTGTAATGGTTCTTGAAATGACCCAATTTAGAGTAAATCTACCTCTACCACTTTGTTGTTTCACATTATGGTTTCTATGATGGGAAATAAAAGAAGCAATGGATGATGTCAAGGGTTACGTTCAAGGAGGCACAAAAACAGACATGACAGCATTTTATAGTTTTTCCAGTTTGAATTGTCTATGTGTAGACACACAACTGTGAAAATATGAGGAACAGGCTCCAAATGGCCGAGACAGACCACCAAAAAGAGCATTGTTTGATCCACTAACAAAACCAAGCAGCTCTTTATTGTTCACCATCCAGATAGAGGTAGCACCTTCTACACACCCCTTTCTCTACCCAGTCCATTTCCAGATGTTTAGCAGAATTTGATATTACGAAACCCATTATACGTATTGCCAACATCTTTGTTTGCATTGGTGCTGTGAATGAGAAACATTGATAACATATTGTCCAAGTTCTGTCTGAGAACTGACAAGTTCAATTATGGCAACCTGATGGTCAGTGCATCTATCCTGCCTTTTTTGTGGAGTGACACATTGCTCCATCTGCAGGGTTGATGATCTGGGGAGCCATCGCCTACAACAACTGGTCACATCTAGTAGTGATACAAGGAACACTAACAACTCAGCGATATGTGCAGAACATCCTGTGGTCATGTGTTGCCTCTCATGGCAGAGCTTCCAACTGGCATTTTTCAGGAAGATAATGGTTACCCACACACATCCAGGGTTTCCCACTAATGTCTGGTAGATTGCAGACCTGCCCAGTCACCAGACTGAAAATCTGTTTGGGCATCTATATGCCAGTTTCAGCAGACTATGAGTGTGCAGCTGTGGGCAAATGTGTTGTGAAGACATATTTAGTAGTCAACGATCTCTTACCAAAAAGTACACTACCCAAAAGTAGCCTCTGAGAGCCTTCTAATAGACCAGTGGACCTGCAGTGTCTAATCAGCCTATTCCTGTAATAATTTACATATCTGCCTGCAACATAACTGCATGCCGGATTTTATGAATGACTTTATTCATGAGAGCATTAAGTCTAAGAATAAATGAATGGTATTAAGGCTATGTTAAGGCTACAGTACCAAATAACAAGCCAATCTCAATCTACAAGGCACATTTGAAGTGGATTCAGCAAATGTGAAATTTACAAATCTTTCAAAATTCATCCAAATAAATACACTGAAGGAACAGAACAGGGGGACCGGCTTACTCAAAGAATGGGAGATCCCACTTACAAATCTGAGTTCATTTCAGAGTTCAGTTAGATCCAGGCAGGGAAAGAGGCTTTTCATCAGTGTGCATTTCCAAGGTGTTTTACTTATAAATCAGAAACAGCATACAAATATGGATTTCTACATGGATTTTATTCTGATGTGGATACAAAGACATGAAACCTATGCACACAATAAAAAGCTGAATTATAACATAGTGTGCACATCATTTCCTGTTTTTGTGCACATACACGAATCCCTGTGGGAAACTTGCTTCTAGCAGCACCTCAATCATCCCCTACTCTTATTCCTGTTTTATCCATTTTTCAAATAAAGTCAAATTTGTCTTTCATTTTTCTGTGTTGGACTTTTAGCTTATTTGTCTACTATCTGTTTTAGGTGCTGGTCCTTTTGTTTGAGTTTCTGTAATAAAACACGAGTATACTTTATAAATTGTGTGATTTTATATAAACTGTATATATCATAAATACAGTACATACAGGCAGGTATGGACTGGGCACATGGAACGGAAAAGACACCTTGTCCAAAAGCAGCTAAATCACTGGCTAAATTATTGACCAGATATGCAGCTTCTGTGGTTCAAAGAGTCAGATTCCTAATACAGCAGTTCCTAAGGATCCAGGTTTAAAGCATGGGCTGATCTGACAACGTGAATGTTGTGAAGGTACTGCAGTTCTGTAGTTACGGAAATGTATCTTGTTTTTGCCTGTATGTGAATGATGCTGTGTTCATCAAACTCCTTAGGAGGTCTGTGGACTGTATGCAAGATGTGGTTCAAGCTGGAGTAGGTTCTGTGATCTTCTTGGGGTGTTTTAATTACATGGAAATTAGTCTTTTGGTTTAGGTGATGCAATGCAATATCTTCCATATGGTCGATGTTAAAACAATGATTTTAAAGTGATGGAGTCTTTTTTCATACAAATATACTTTTTATTTACACTTACTAACCTATGTTGGCTGAATGACAACTTGCTATTTTAGATCTGCCAAGGCTTTTGAAGTAATTAGCAGAGGACTAATCATTGATTTTTTTTCAGTAAGTTAAAAACATCTAGCTTTTCCTGTGCTAAGCATCGATGCTTTTTTCAATCATTTTCATGAATGATATTCATGGTCCAAATTGATATCCATTTTCAGTTCAGACAGGTAATATGTCTGGTTAAAAACTGACCATACTGTGCCATCTAGATGAAAATTACATTACTGGTTGGCTCTCATCATTCAGGAGAACCCCTGAAAAGCATTAAGGTAATCAAGATCAAAGACAGGGTTCAAATGCTTGGTGAGGGTGGTCTGAACTAGTGTTGCAGCTCAGTAATTCTTTCAGTTGAACATGGAAGATAAAATGATTCCCATTCCTCTCCTGAGAACACAGGCAGTAGGATGCAAAGATTAATTGCAGTGTCTACAACTGACTACAATAATGTGTGTGTCTGTGCGCGTGCATGTGTTTGCGTGTCTGCATGTGTGCACGTGCATGAATATAAATAGCAAAACTAAAAAGATAAAGAGTTTCATCTTCACTCTGCAGCTTTGGCTGCTTTTACAAATGTCTTGATTTCTGCTGAACAATTTTACCATGGAAACCCCACGAGGAGGCTTAATGGTTGTATATGGCCCACTGGACAGTGCTTTAAAATCATTCTGCTTTTTCCTTTAAGCTGAATGCCCAAATACTTGATTGTTGTTGTTTCTGCCATTGTTCTCATTCCCAAGTAACCTGTCCTGACACATTTTCAAGACAAGGGTGAGTAGTCCCTCCTCAGGGCTTCAATCACAGCTCTGCCAGGGATAATGCAGCAGACAGTCCTGCTTTTCTGAGACATTTAATGATTCAATTTAAAGGATTAATTTGGGAATTAATGATTTATGATATCATGACTTAATTTTAAAGAGAAATCAACTGGCTTGATAATGACATGCATTCCATTTTCTATTAACAAGCGACCTAATGCCACAGCTTTGCAGGTGTTTTGGACTACTCCAGAGACAAATATACTGATCACAAAAATAAGGGAATCATTCTAAATGAAATATCCCATTACTAATTATCATTTTTGTGAGCAGTGCAGTTTGATAAACAGGGTAATCTCCATTAATGCAGTCAGTTGATATAAATAGGAAACCCACCTAAAAAAACATTTATCATAAAAACAGCATAAGAAAGGATAGAAACAAGAACAAGTTTCCTCTGATTATAAACAAATATTATAATGGAAAAATTATTAAATACAAACCAACCTGGGTTCCTTATTATGTTGGACATATAATGTACTCTTCATATAAAACGCCACAAATGTAGCACAAAGAAGTCCAAAAAGGGTAATGTACAGTTTCACATGAACAGACAATGGACAGTAAATCATAACCTGACCTGAGAGTTATTAAAGGAAGAATTTAATTTAATTTGTTTATTTATTTGTTTTAGACTCAGCACATAAAATGCATTTCCTAGAGAAATCAAATGCTTGAACGCATTCTTAACAGATAACTAACAAGAATTGTAGAAGATGGACAGTGCAACAAGCCAGTGTGGCAGTATCACATCAGAGGACATACGAAGGAATGGGCTCTCCACCCATTCAGAAACTTTTCAATTTCTGATTCTCTCCGAATTTGTGAAAAAGAATATTATATGTAGTATGGAAACATGCTACAAGAGCCAGTAATATTGTACCTGGCATTCATTTAAGCTTCCATTTAGCTGTGTGAGACGCTATGTGAAAATCTGATGAATGTATGTGTGTGTCAAGGCATTCTCCAGTATGCAGATACTAACAATATGATATATAAAAGAGACAACAAACAAAGTTGAAAGTGTGAATGGAGGACAAACTAGCTCACAGGGTGCATCCTGTTTCATCTTCTTACTTCCTTTCCTTGATTCCTGTCCCCTGTCTCAGAGGACAAAAGTAAGGGAGCCGAAGGGGAAAAAGCAAAGAAAGAGAAGTTGAGGCTGATTCTAAAATAGTTGCTTACTAAATAGCTTGCTGAATAAAACATATCTTTAAGGAGACACCACTTACTGTCGACTTCTATAGCTGTATTACAAATATGTGTATGCGATATGCAGTGTAATATCAGCTACGACTGAGATAAAGCAAAATATCACTGCACATGAATACATCATGCATTAATATTAATATTTATGTTTAACAAATGTGTTTTAATTAGCTCATCCAACGCTTATTTAGATGTAGTTATATTAATTGTGTGCATGTGTTTATTACATTGTACATCTTTGAACTTTGCTTGGATATTGCTGGTAATGGGATTGTGGTAGCATAGCGGATAAGGTACTGGTTTCTGGTTCAAATCCCACAACTGCCAAACTGCAGTTTTGATTGTACGATTGTATCAGTTGTAAGTCGCTCTGGATAAGGGCACCTGCTAAATGACATAAATGTAAAATGAAAATGTTGTATATACGTTATAATAGGCTAGATACATATCTGTTAATCCAGTTTAGTTCATTTTGTCTGGCCTGCATCTACATGTCACTGTCTGTGCATCACAGCACTCTAACATGCAGCACAGACAGCAGCTCTGCTAAAGTCAGGGGCACAGAAGTAGCAGTCAAGTCCCCCAGCATAGTAAAGGCACAACACAGCATGAGAATGACAAGATATGCCTTTAATGTCAACACAGTACTGCTAAAAAAAGTACTCAAAAAGCAAGTACAGAAGCAAACAGGACCCGCACTACAGACATTTATCTCTAAACATCTACTAAAATAGACAGATGTATTTTTGCCCAGCTTTGGAAACACATCAATGACAGACTATACAGCCAGTGAAGTGAATATGCCACTGAATATTTTGGCAAGAATTTAAAACACAAGTACTGAAAGACAGAACATCTCACAACAGAGCAGCATAGAAAAGCACATATTGGTCTTAACTTAAATAAACAACCTTTTAGAGCAACTCTACTGGAACAATCAGAGCCAGACACACATCAGTTATTAACAACAAACCACAGGCATTATATGCCAACTAATGGTATATGTACATTGGCATATTTCTATTGACATTGCAAATTACAATTGTACAGTTCATGATGGTTATGGCAGACATACATACATAATGGAACACAGGTGCTGCATTACAATCCACATTAAAACATTAAATATCACTGCTCCGAAGATCTAGACTTCTTGTTTTTGAAGAACACACTAAAGTTGTCTTCTGTCTTTTAGTCGATGTCCAGCATATGTCCAATGGGAAGGTCATGTAGCCAATCGAAGAAGACCAGTATTGTCAGAAAACTATTGCCACAATCAGATCTGCAATATCTCTTGTGGTTCAAAAGTTACTGTCAAATATTAATTTAGAATGGTGGTATATTCTTAGACAAGTAAATTAATAATAATAATAATAATAATAGTTTTTTTGTCTGTGAGTGTGAATTGATGCTTTCTGCAAAAGAAAAGGAGAAAGCCATTTGCCACATTCCTAGATCCTATCAGGGGGCCTATTAAAAAGAACCCCAGAAGTGAGAGAGAAAGGATTTCACCTTCTCCTTCTCTTGGGATAAGGCTGAATTCATTAATTGATATAAATAAATGTTAATTTATCCTTTAGAACTTATTTAGAAATTATTGAAGCCTTAGGAGCCCCGCAATATTAACAACACAGAAAATGCTAAACTTTTATTGTCAGTCACAGGTAACTAAAGATGGAATTGATGATTGTGATGACTGCTGCTGTATCATAGAGGCAGACTTCAACAATCAAAAGCCAGAGAGACCACAATTTTCATACAGCTTATAGCCAAAGAAACCAGAACCTCTGCTAAACCAGAATCTCTGCTAAGAAACAAAAATTGGGACAAGACAATGATCCATAACATATGACCAGAATTCAAGATGATTTAAACCTCATTGAGTTTTGGGCCTGGGCGATCTGGTGAGATTCTGTAAAGAGAAAGGACCAAAAATTGCTTGCCCTGTATGCTTATATTATGTATAATGTGTTATAAAAGCAGACCAACTGCTGTTTTATTGGCAAAGGAAGATACACCATATTAAATGCAGGGTGTCAGTAACTGTCGTAGCACATGTTTTTGGTAATTTTAATTTATTTTTTTTATTTTCTGTTATTTATTTTTTAAATACGTTCAATTAAAGGTTAATGTTTTGCTTTACCTTTTTCATTGTGAATTTTCTACAACCCATTTTACTTATCTTTATCAGTGGTGACAATATCTGTGGACTGTAAATGCATCAGTGCTCAAATATATATGGCATACTGAGTTAATGAATAGTCAAGGTCAAGGTCAAATAAATTTTTATAACACCTTTTACAATGGAGCATTGTCTCAAAGCAGCTTTACAATAATATATTATCTTAAAAGGCTGACAGTGGCAAGAAAAAGTTCCCTGAATATAGAACAATATCCTCCACTTTGAAAGATTAAAACTCAAAGAGGGACCCTTGCTTGGGTGGCCTAACTCTCAGTAAAGCTGACAGGACTGAGTTATATAAAGTAACACTTGCCACTTTTTACTGAGGCCATAACAGATGACAATTCGAAAACACCACATTCTCAATTACTAAATCTGTGTCAGGAGAAAAACCAACCCAGTTAAAAAATATTTTTGTTAAATAGTGGGAAACACTAGCATAATATAGTGTCTTTATAGATAAACATTTTTTTCTTTTTGTTAACATAAGTTTTAACATTGTATACCGTGTTTTCTATTGTTTATTCCATACTGGGTGCTATGAAAGCCCGTTTCTGCCTTTTTTTTTTGGCTTTAGCATATATCTCCTATGTTGGCTTAGTTTGTATCTCCTAATTGTGCCTTTTATTTCTTGCAATTCTTTCATATCAAGCCAGTGCTGCTTTATTACTTGGAATTATGAGTTTAAATATCTGTTCTGTATCGCTGTTGCAATTTTGTCAATCTTGTAATTACGGCTTTATTTCTCAGAATCTAGAGAGTTTAAATCTGTGACAGTCTGTCTCTGAAAAGAGTTAAGGTCAACTGCTTAATATAAAATTGGAATTGTGAGGAAAAAATGCACAATTAGGAGATACAAACTGCAATTGCGTGATAAACACAGCCAAAAAAAAACTCTCTTGGGTGGTAGGAACAGTCTTACATAGGGTGCAGAGTAGCAACATAATATAATTTTGTAAGAGTTTTCAATTAACATCAACATGATAGACATTTTCTAATGAATTATCAAACATTATAAATATTATAAATACAATAATTCTGGTTAAAGTTCAAATGCTAAGCTGAATGATTTTGTGCCTATTTATATAAACAAAAAAGAAAAGAATAACCTTTAAAATGAATTTGTCTACCTAAATGTCAACTACTATAAGGCAAGATACATCACCACTATATTACAGTATCATATTAAATTGCATGCTGTAGAATTTACAATTAGCTTAAAAGATAATTTTACTGACTTCATAATTTTCTTTGATTCTGTATGACCTAAAACATAATCTGATTTTCACACCAAGTTGGAAATAGATAGTAGATAAAGAGAACCCAATGATCAGACCTCTATGATCAGCAGTTAATTTGAAGGTAATATTGGAGTCTTTTTCATCAATGAGATGGCAATCAGGCATGATTGCACAGATGGTGGCATTTAAAGAACATGGATCTATCAAGGTCTGATTTTCACAACATGTTTGTGGAAGTACATTGTAACTTTGCCTACCTTTAGATCTTGTTTGAACATCTGAAGATGCTCAAGGTCATATTTATGCAGACTTATATAAATACCTGAAGGGATTACAAACTTTCAGGAACCACTGTAGATGCATCTGGTATCTGAATCACTCCAAGTCAGGTCATTATTTTAAATGCAACAGCCTTAAAAATATCAGTGCCATAGTGGTTTTCCAGTTTTTACTGGCATTGAGCAGCATTTTATTTTGCAATTGTGAGTTAACTGAGCTTGGTCATACCCAAGATAAACAATCGTTTGTCTTAAAGAGTTTCTCAGTTCTCGATGACTGACTTGATTAAAATGGAATCCTCTCAGTAGGTTTATATTTAAGCAAGGTGCAGTTCTGTTGGCCTGCATGCTGTGTCTTCAGGCTACACTTCTCTTAGTTTGGACAGGAAACTAGAAACAAAAGTTAATTGAGTGTGATTCAAGAAAAGCTTTATTTGCAGTACAAACTAATATTGACTTTTTGCTCTGCATCAGAACACACCTGTTTTATCTGCATGTTAGAGGCCAGCATAGATCTCATGGAGATGAATGGTGATACAGTATTCCATCAACCTCATAGTATGTGGAACAAGAAAAATCATGTTAAACAAATAATTTAAAAGAAAAGACACAAAGTACTTATACTTAAGCTCTCCAGACCAAAAATATGATTTGTGACTGAAACCCAATAAAGTGTAATACCTTTAAAATCATGAATAACAGCTGCACTTTAATTTATCACTATTTCTGGTTGTAGGTGACATCAGTGTTCAGCCACACTTGCATTAAATAAATTTTGAGGGTGCCTGTCATACTTGTTGTTAAAGCTAGTCCCACAGATTGCACTGTGATTTTTATTCAGTAGGTGTGATACATGCCAATCTACAAATATTTATAACCCAATCATCCTCTTTCAATGCCATCTACATGAGCCTGAAGTTACTACCACCTTAAATTTCCAAGGTAGTTAATTCTTGGTAAACGGAGCTAACCTACTGACAGTGGAGAGCCTTTGAAGAGACAAAACACAAAGGTACTGATACGCAAGCACAGCAAAAGTGAGGGCTATCCTTTTTAGACCAAACTGATAGAAGGAGTACTATGTCACTGATCTGCACATGTAGCTACAAAGCCACAGACCAGTTAGATTACTAACCATATTAGCCTGTTCAACCTGCGTTGAGTATGAGAAGCCACACTCCTGTTTGAATATAATCCCACAATATTCGCTGTCTCAACTCTATGTATTTGGGTTACTAGATTGCTTGAGTTGGGATTAATATTGCATGTGTTTGGATTTCTAGATTGCTTGAGTTTGGAATACTGTTGCATGTGTTTGGATTACTAGATTGCCTGAGTTTGGAATACTATTGCTTGTGTTCAGATTGCAAGATTTCCCTTTTTTGTTCCACCTGGATTTAAATAAATACCTGCAATTGCTTTCTACTACTGCTCTGTGGGTATTATAGTTGCCACATGTAACAGTGTTATATTAACACCATTCTGCTTTAAAACACTGCTTCCAATAATTCGCCTTGATGTGGTCATACATTTTAATACATTTTGTTTCATTAATATGTTCAAAGGCATCAATGGTTATTCTCAACAGGAGAAAGGTTAAGTCAATATCAGTCAGACACATTTACACTTTAACAAATTAACAGTGATCAGGAGTAAACCCAGAAAGACAAGAGGGGGATATGCAAACTCCGCACAGGGGAACGGGGATGCAACCGCCCACAAATGAAAGAACAGCGTTAACAAGCTTATGAATATGACTGTGTGCTAATATTAAAATTCCAAGTATATGAAATGCTTATCAAAAGGAATGTTTATGTCTGTTACGGTGAAGTATAGAAATATGTTACACCTAGCAACATTATACTGTACCATTACCCTTGCTTATTAACCATCATATACCTAGAATGTGTGAAACTCACAGAGGGAGTACCTTTTAATGGCCATCCAAAATTCCTGACAGAAGCTTACACAGTGGTCAGAAAACCACAGTCTGTTCGATCTAGTTAGAATTGTGAGTTTAATACTACTCTAATCAATATGATTAGAGGTACATAAATAACAGGTTTTCAACAACAAAAAAATGCTTGATACCAAAATGGAAAAGAGAAAGGATGAATGATTGTACAGTTTAACAATGTAAAAGCATTAACATTCATACAATTACTTCAGTAAAAATATTTAACCAACCTTTTGCTGTAACCATATTTTGCCACTTTTGGCCTGGCTTCTCTTATTTAGAACCATATTAATGTGTAGAAGAAAAAAATAAATAAAAAGTTGCATGAAGTTGTTAAAGAAAACTTATTGTGCATCAAAAATACATATTTATAAAGTTCACTTCCAGGTTTTAGTATCTATAAACACCACTATTAACATCCAGTTCCCAATCATGTCAGTCTTTATTAGGGTACTTAAATGCAGTCTTCAAATCAAATAACCAACTGCTGAAATAGCAACAGCTCCAGGTGGTGTGTTAAATAATGAGATATTAAACACTGGCCCATTAATCCAGAGTTAATTATGTACGTGTAGGAGAGACAGTAAGCTGTCATTCAGAATATAATAACGGACTGAACCAAAATTTGGTTAGAACAGCAAGTAAAAGTCCAATATACACCCAGTATATATATCAGCAGAGGCATACTATATAATAAGGAATAAGTATTTTTTTTCATATTCTATACTTTTTCAATTATTTCTTACTTACTTTTTTACTCACTACATTTTCAAACAGGTTTGGTACTTAGGTGCTACATTAATATATGTATTTAACTATTTTATGTGGACACCTAATTAAGCAGCATTTAACATTATAGGTTTATGATCCCAGATTCTGGAAGTGGAGTGTTTTGAAGACAGTGGGACAGTGTAGCAAAACCTCCATAACTGTTGTTAGGGTTAATCATCATGAATATTGGCATAGTCTAGTTGTCTCTAGTTAACTATCATGAGAGACTTAGCAGCGTGTAAATCAATTGTATTTTGGCTGAAGATAATGATGTCATTTGTATACATTTTTGTGGATGACTTATGTAGTAGTACAAACCAGTATGTACCCTCAGTGTCATGGATGTGTATCTCAATTTTATACATTGATTTTAGTATTTTAAAGAAATACATTTACCTTAAATGCAGGATGGATTATTGAACTTCTACTGGAGCAAAATATATGACATACTACGTGAGTATTAAAAAATAATCTAGTAGTTTTAAATGTTTAAAAGGCTAGTAGTACTTTTACTTAAGTAAAGAACTTGTGTATTGCATATAAGAAAATATGTGAAACGTGTGTTCCATACAAAACAAAATGTTACAATCAAGTTTGGAATATGTATTCTATGTTTGTGTCGGTTGCAGTTGTGCAGCATTTGAAAACCTCTAACCGTTGTGTGTGTGTGTGTGTGTGTATGGTTGAGTACTCACTATAGCTATACTAAACATAGAGGTGTGCAATATGCATCTTCTATGATAATATTTTAATTGTTGTTTAAACGTAACTTGTAAGCTGACATTATTGAGAATGTCAATCACTGCAAAATACAGTCAAAAACATGATTTAAAAGTTCATATATTCAAATTCCAAAAATCAGGTACCTGATAAAAATACAATATTGATTATTTTACCTCAATGTATATACCATTTTCTACCAACACATTTTATGCACCAAATACACTATCACATGTAGTCCATAAATACGAATTGTAAGGAGGCAGGACTGATATGTTGTATTGTCCAGCTATACAGACACACTAGCACAGCTCATTGGAATATTCTATACCAAAGGGGTACAATTCATAAATCACACAGTTAAAAATAAAATAACAAAAAATAAAAAATAATTATATTCTTTATATTCCTAAACATTTGGAACCTCTCAATATTTAAGAAAAAAATAATCAATAAGAATAATTGAAATGAGGGTAAATATAATTTATACCCAACCATATGAAAATTATGAAAAAATTTGGAAGCCAGCTGTTCTCAACGAGCCTAAAACTTCAAAGGTACCAGCTCAAAACCACACTCTGCAAACCCTAGCAGAATTATTCTGTAAAAGAAAAGGGTCTTACGATAAGAAAAGCAACAGATTTTAACACATAACAAATGCTGTAACCAAGAACATTGTAAAAGATGTGGTGCCAGGCCATAGAGGTATTAATCAGCTTTTGAATACTTTAAAAAGTATCATCATTATCATTATTGACAATCCCAGAAAATATAAAGATACCATTGTTTGTCCGTATGCTACTCCCTTATCCCTACACCCCCCTAAGCATTTGATTTAACTCTGGGAAAACTACCATCTGTGACATTCAAAATTAAATCAAGAGATCAATAAATAAATCCAGGACTATGGACCATTCAGTCACAGTACTGTGGCTTAACCATGCAGGTGCTTGGTATTATCAGAGAATGCAGACTGTCTTAGGAGGGAGATCAAGCAACAAGATGTTGTCATACCTTTGTGAGCCCTCACACTGACTAGATTTTTTAAAAACTGACTCGTAAAGTCACTGTAACCCCAGAATAGCTATATGTATGATTCAAATATGGCTAGCGTAAAAATGATACATAATCATGTACATATTCATGTATGCTACAGGTCCATACCGGCCAAAACAAACAGACTTAAGGACAGCTTCTTTCCCAAAGCCATCACATTGCTAATAGGAACTAACTGTCATTTACAGTGCCTCATCTATGTTGTCTGTCATATATGTCTGTCTTCGTACCTATATGTTTATTTTTTGTCTTTGCACAGAAACGTTTTTACACAACCTTTATATCTTATTTTTTTTGTTTACATATTGCGCTGTGTGCACGTTTTAGGAGCAGCTTCCAATTTCGTTGTACCAGGTATACTGTGTATAATGACAATAAAGGCTTTCTATTCTATTCTATTCTATTCTATCCTATTCTATTCTATTCTATTAATAAGCTGTGTAGTGTTGAGATACAATTATTATAGTGATGGTTGTGTAAAGGACAGACAAAAACAAGAACAATTCTCTATGGTTGTGTATAGTAAGTAGCAAATTATCTGGTACCTACAGGTAGAACTTTAAAACAGGTGCTTTTTGAAGACAATCTACTGTTAACTGCTGTCCACCTGTCCATAGTTTGTCAGTTACTATGCACTCGGCCCATTAATGGAAAAAAGATTAATTGTAGACAAGATGTTATTTGGGTGATGGAGTATTCTTAACACTTTGACATTTAATATGCTAATTTTAAACCAGGCCTATCTATTCTTCTAGTCAGACCACATCTCATAATGGATAAATATTTTTGGTTGGTAAATTATTAAATATGTAGTGATGCTGAGGTGTACAAAAACTGCAGAAACACTACTGTGTCTGATGAACACATACCAGCACAACATGCCATCATGCTGGGCTCACTGCTGTGTGGTAAATGATCTATCACACAATCTCACTATATAACAGCATAGCATCAGATAGTCTACACTCTATTTATGAAGTGCTTAGTTTATGAAGTTACTTAGTTAATATACTGTGCATCAATTTCTATCTTTCAGGCTTGTAAAACTTTCCAAAATGTTGAGACAGGGCAATTCAGGGCTGGCAATGGGGAGATATCACACCTTTGTCAAACACATGCACTACACAATTAATTAAATGTAATTGTTTAAATGTTTCTCAGATGGACTGAATATTTCTCCTTCAACAGTGCACAATAACATTCACAGATTTAAGGAATCTGAAGGAATTGCAGTGCTTAAAAGGCAAAGCCTAGCTCAACTACTTTGATCCTTGTTTACTCCAATGGCACTGCATCAAGAACTGTCCTTCAACAATAGCCTACATTACAGTAACATTCATATATGCCACTAAAAACCTTTTGTCTTTGAAGGATCAGATATAATTTCAGAAATAATATCAGATCAGATACTTTTGGAAGACGTGGATGCTGTGTGCTACTGTATGCTTGGACCAAAGCCAAAAAGGACCATCCACACTGTGCCAGGGTGTGTCATGGTATGGGGTTGTGTCAGTACCCTTAACAAAGGTCATTTACACTTCAGTGATAGCAAGGATATGGATAGGGAGCCTTGGTGAACTCCATAGTTGTAGATTTTCTAGGACAGTTGTTCATGTAGGGGCTAATGAGACACACCTTAGCCAGTCAGAGGTTATTAAAGCTAATTTTGTAGAGGTGAGTAGAGTGGCGAAGGCAATGGCTGATGCAGTAATGTGCTCTCGCTCCATCCCAATGCAATGAGGTGACCAAGCCTACAGCAAGTTATAATCGCTGAACTGCTGGTCCAAGTGGTGCTCTAAAACAGGCTTTATAGACAACTGGACAACATTTAGGAATAAGGCTGGACTTTTAAGATGGGATGTGATACATCCCACTTGAGAATGTGCTGCTAAAATCTCCTGCAATATTGCACAGTCTTATGGCAGGGTTAGTTAGGGGCTGAACTAGAGCCTAGATCAGGCAGCAGACTATTACGCTTAACCAACTGTCTGCTGGTAGTCATGCACCATCACCCAGATCTCAATTTATTAGAGCTGTATCTTTTACTCACATCTGTCCTAAACCTAAATGCACACAAAAGTCTGTTTTAATAATCTCTTTAGGATAAACACAGATAGTGCTCGTAGAAACAACAATATGAAACTAATCTAGGATTACTTAACATTAGATCAGTTACAAGCAAAGCAGTGATTGTAAATGAACTGATCCCTGGCAAACACTTAAACACATACTGTCTTACCAAAACTTGGATTAGACCAGATTAATATTTATCCTTAAATGAAGCAGTTATGTTCAACACCCTTGTCCTAATGATCATGGAAGATTTTTGACAAATATCTAGGTGCTTGATCCATTGTTACGTAAGTCTACACCAAACCTTTTTCAGCTCTTTACTGTTTGCTTACTCAGAATGTCTTCAGGAATTTGTTAGCTTTATTTCCTTCTCAATACTTTCAACAGAAGGTATTAATTGTAGGCGATTTTAACATTCACTTTAAAAGGGGGGACCAAGCAGGGACCAAGTAAAATTGCTTTTGAGTCCATTTTAGAATTCATTACAATCACTCAAAATGTGATGGATCCGACCCACCGCTGTAATCATACTTTAGATCTAATATTAACATTTGTTGTGTGTGTATATCAAATAAAATTTAAATTCTCCATTGTTATCACACCAATCGTGCTATTACTTCTGATAGTCCAGATGGGCTTATTAATACCCTTCCAGACCTAACATCTGATACGCCTACAAAGCCTGATTATCTTGACCTTGAAATCAACCAATTAGAATTCATATTTCGCTCAACCCTGGATATAGCTGCCTCTGCTAGGGTTAAATGTATTACAGAAAAAAAGGCTAACACCTTGGTATAATGACCACACCTGTACTTCAAACTGAAGAGCTCTGTGTGCAAGTGGCGACATAGTAAATTGGAGGTATTAAAGACTGCATGGAGGGATAGCATGGCAGAGTATAACAGGCCCTTACACAGCTAAAACTATGTATTTATCCTCAATCACAGTGAAAAATAAGATTAATCATAAATTTCTATGTATGACTTTCTTTAACAATAAAATGACACATCACACATTTATTAAGCAAACTTTCAGATGTAGCACTAGTGTAGATGTCTGTTAATTAACCGTAAATCAGGACTATAATTTTTTACCCCAATTGCTTATACTGAATTGTCCTCACTGATCAGCTTGTCTAAGTCATCAACATGCTTATTAGATCCAATTCCTAAATATTTACTCAAATAATTAATGTCTAATATTATATGCCCACAAAAACACCTACATTAAAATATCCCTTAATGAAATAGCCTCACGGTTTATTATTTTGAATTCATCCCTTACCTTTGGATATGTAACAAAATAATTTAAATGTGCCATAGTTAAACCCCTAATTAAAAAAAACCTTGTCTACTTTCCCTCTGCAAAATCTTAGAAAAGGCTGTCTATCAGAAGCTCTGTAGTTATCTTCAAAGTAACGGTATTTATGAAACATTTCAGGGCCCCATTATAGCACTGGAACAGCATTAATTGGGGTACTTTTCTTGTTCTATTAGATTTAAGTGCAGTATTTGTCACTATAGATCATGATATCTTACTGAATAGGCTAGAAACGACTATAGGTATTAAGGGACTGGCAATTTCTTTTTTTAAATTATTTAAATCCTAGCTGACCAACCGGTATCAGTTTGTTTATGCAAATAATCAACACAAATTTTGACAGCGAATGTGTCAACTTCCATAACAGAATATAAAAATCAACCATGTTGTTGATGCTGTAACTAAGTTGGTTAATTTAATTAGTGCAAGAGCACTGGATTACAGACACAGCTGTGAGATGGCTCAGCCTTCCCGTGTGAAAAAAAAAATATACTTGAGTATAATTTAAATATGCTTAATTTTTGGACAATACATTTTTAATATATTTTTAATTGGATGCACTTATTAAGATTATATTCAAAACAAAAAATATATATATTTTTAAAAATGCTTTAGATATATTGTTTTAAATTCTATTTTGGAACACTATAAAAATATATTTTTAATAAAATATACTTTACATTTGAATTAAATATATTACTAAAACCATATTTTGTATAAACTTTTTAAGTACACTTTGTACCTATTTGTAAAAATGTATATTTTAATACATATTTTAAAAGTATATTACAAATTTATTCAAACAACACTTTTCTGAAATTGTACTTTATATAGTGTTTTCAAATATATTTTGTGTATACCTTTTAAAGCTTATTTTTAAATATTTTTTATCTTTCAGAAACACTAATGAGTACTTTGTGTAAAAGTGTAGTTATATTTTGAATGAACCACTTTCAGGTTGTACATACTTCATACTATCAACATATGCCTTAAGTGCGGTAATAATCTGCTACTATTTTGTTAAAATTGCAAAATAAATCCATTATCTATCTAATGGCATAATAAATAAATTAAAATAAACTCATAATGCAATCACTGTAAAAAATAGCGGACACTTTCCATTTCCTCACATTTAATCTGTTTCTATGTTGTTTGTAATCCACACCAGAGGAAGAACGACGTTACTTATTTATTACATTCCAGACCAGTTGATGAGCGCACCTTATATTTTATTAAACCGCCAAAAAAAAAGCATGCGAAAGTAGAGGAGATTAGGAGAGAAGATGATGCCATTCTAGTTCGCCAATTTTTTCTAGCACAATAAAACATTAAAAGTGGAGAGCACCTCGATAATAGGTAATAGTTTTGGTAAGTTCAAGCAGGTGACTTCCCAGCCTGACAGATGATGACAACTGGATGGAAATAAAATGTGGGTTCTCGAACCCAACAGAACAGAGGCTGCTAAAGTGTTGCTCTTTGGTGTTAAGCTAGCTTAAAAAGGTAATACATTTATGAATAAATCAAATAAACTGTTTTGTTGCCACCATACACATCTGCAATGCATACAGGCATACAAATTTAACAACAATGACAAAATAAAGCAAAATTATCTAATAAAGAACAGACATGGAGTTTGCAGTATTAAATTAATTGCACAGGTGGGTAAAGTTTGAGTGGTTTGAAAGATAATTCTGATTTACACCATTGGAGTATGGCCATTTTAATCTTTGGCTGCATTATTAGAGGTCTGTTAACTGTTTAATAGTTAAAGTTGAAAAGTTAATGCACTAGCTTGTATAATCTTTATTAATGTAAAGATATTAAAAAACACACTGGGTATTCTTACACATGTAAATTTGTGCACAACTTTTTGAGTGACTAAAGTATTTCAAAATTGTAACTCAGTTAGTCAAGACTTGCCTTTGAAAAATAATTTTTTAACAATTTGTTTTCCATGTTCAATGTACATTCATTTTTACTTTATTTGTAGTTTAGGTCTTAAAAATATATTTTATTTAAAATAAAAATATAATTCTAATACAATTAAAATGCACTTAAAATAAAATAAAATCAAATATCTTAAATTTTAAAAATCAAATACATTTAAAGTATATTAAGTGTACATAGTTGTTCCATTTTAGCACATAAAAATATATTTAATGTACTTTAAATTGAATTTTATTTGTATATAAATTCAACTAAATTGTATTAAATACAAAATAAGTTGTTTCAAAATAGCACACCAAGTTTATTTTTTAATGATTTTAAAAATATATTTAGTATTTTTAATTTTAGTATATTAAGTATATTTTTTTTAGCACGGTTGGCAAGGTGCTAAAGGGAGGGACAGCACAGATCCAGGAGGTTTGTGAGATGAATACTAAATGTCAGATCTGGATTTTGCTGTTGATGTGACTACACTAATGAGTGAACTTCAATGAACATGCAAGCCAAGGTACTCCTTGCACATGAAATGTACAACTTGGAGAGTGCTTTCATGAGAAAGACACGTTTCTTTCAAGTCAAGTGGAGGGAAACATTCTCACTTACATGCCAACACTGAAAGAAATCATATCATCAGCTCCACAGGCATTCATCCATGTTAGGGGCACTGCATGAGTGTTCAAGAAGATGTAAAGACTTTAAAACAGTTGAGAGTGAAATGCACATGATTTCTTCTCCCTTTAAATGCAGTGTGGATAATGCACCCGTGATGGCCAGCTTGAACTCATTGATCTGCAGTCTGACAATCTACTAGCAAAGCATTTTAAGTCAGTATTGCTGCTAGAGTTTTATTCTTATCTAAAAGAATACATATTTCCACACACAAGGAGGCATGCTCAGAAGATGTAGTTTTTTGGCTCTACCTACATATGTAAACAAATATATTCACTTATGAAGTTCAACACATCCAGATTCTGATCTGCTCTCAGTGAAGAAAACTTGTGTGCTGTCCTTTGTTTGTTTGTTTATTTGGCTTCAGTAACGTCGCTATCAGCATCTGTGCCCACTCTCAAGACAGCAAGTTTTATCTCAAGACTAGCCATATATATAATATATGTAATCTAAAAAGCATGTCTTTAGGAAGGTAACCAGAGTACCCAGTGTAAACCCACACAGACCTGGAAAGGACATGCAGACTCCACACAAAAAGGACACAAACCGCTCCAACCTGGGATTGAACCCAGGACCTTCTTGCTGTGAGGCAGCACTGCTACCCACGAGCCTGCTGTTCTTTGCATATTCACCTCAGATATTCAACATGAATTCAATGCACTTGTTCAAGCCCGACACAGGTTAGATTTCACTCACTGAATATGAAAAAGAACTATGGTGGAATAAACAAAGCTGGACGAATTTATTGCTTTTTGCCGAATGTGATGCTGGTCTTTTTTCTTTATTATGTTAAAGTGATACTGGTCTTTGACCACATGCTGTTTTATAACAGGTTGTGATGCTAGTTTTTTGAGTTAAAAAATACTGATATAATTCATTCCACGTTTTCATTGTAATGAACTATATTTTCAATAAAGGGATATTATATATACTGTATACATTATAAATGCAGTGAGCAGAACTGATTTATATTAGTCTGGCTCTTTAAGACTGTTCCAATTTGGCGTGGCCCTATGGGAAACTTCATTGCCACCCCTACTCTAAGCTCTTAAAATTGATGTCCCTTAGGGATCGGTGCTTGGTTTACTATTATTCTCCCTGTTTTCCATGCTATGCAGATGATATGCAGCTGTACATATCAGCTGATCCAAAAGACGGC
>JAYJMA010103680.1:0-20089 GCA_036873895.1 Parotocinclus cabessadecuia | reverse complement strand
TCTCAAGGGAAGGTGGGTTAGGCAGAAAGATAATGACCCTAAGCACACAAGTCATTATACCACAGAATAGTTAAAGAAGCATAAAGTTAATGTTTTGAAATGGCCAAGTCAAAGTCCTGACCGTAATCCCATCGAAATGTTGTGAAAGGACCCGAAGTGAGCAGTTAAAGTGAGGAAACCCACCAACATCCCAGAGTTGAAACGGTTCTGTGTGGCAGAATGTGCAGGACTGATCAGCAGTTGTTAAAATGTTTAGTCACACCAGATACTGAAAGCAAAGGTTGACATACTTTTGCCACTCACAAATATGTAATATTGCATAATTGTCCTCAATAAATAAATGGACTAACATAATCATTTTGTCTCATTTGTTTAATTGGGTTCTCTTGATCTACTTTTAGAACTTATGAACACCTGATAATGTTTTTAGATAATGTTCATATTTATGCAGAAATATATGAAATTCTAAAGGGTTCACAAATTTTTGAACACCACTGTACCTCTGGCTACACCTTCAAGTTTATTGTCAGTTAATGGCTGTTAGTTTTATATTGTTGCATTTACCTCTAGCCCTGCCCAATTCACAGGTAAAAGGTGAGCATATATTAAGTAGATGACATTATGAGATAGGAATTTTTATTCAAAATTAATAATCAGTATTGGGTTCCGTTTATCTGTGTATTTGTTATTTATTTCCTGGAAAGTTGTACATTTGGATAACAGGGTTCGATTATATATAGCTGAAACAGGCTTGTTTGCATGCATGTGTATGGATGTAACCACAAGATGGCAGTGATGGGCTTGTTCTAGTGTCATTTTTCTACTTGCATTCCTGGATTCACTGAGATAATGGGCATACTTTTGAACAGATTCTGTACGTTTGTATCTTAGGTAGTGTTCCTGGACTGCGACCTTCTGAGGCAGGGGAGTTTACCCGACGAGCATTCCATGCTGGAAAGTTAGATTTGACAGAAGTAGAGGGGTTGGGGGATTTGATCCATGCTGAGACAGAAGCTCAGCGGAGACAAGCACTCCGGCAGATGTCAGGGGACCTGGGTCGTCTCTATAGTGACTGGAGTCAGCAGCTTAAGAATGTATGTATATAATATGACATTTATTAGCACAATGTGACATGTCAGACATGTGCACAAGCATGGAAACAATTTTTTCACTTTTTGTGTTTTACAGGTCGGCATTAATGTCTGATAAAACACACAAAATGCAATGTTGTTATTCTACAGGACTGCAGGCTGGCCAGTCCAGTATTCATACCTGTTTTAGCTGCAGCCTTGCCTCTTTAATCTGTCAAGCATGTGGTTTTGCAGTGTCTTGTTGAAAAAATGCATGGACGCCTCTTAAATCTCAATGTACTTTTTTGCATTAATGCTGCCATCACAAAAAGTTACTTGTTGAATCTGCAATTCAAAAGAAGTAAATGTAAGATGCACTTCTTTTTTATTACATGTTCCATACCCTTTTTCTGGTTTGTATTTGTATTTATTGTATTTGTAGTGGTGATTGAAAAGTTGTCAGTACTTAATAATTTTTATACCTGCACAAAAATGACCTAAACATAAATTGTCTCAAAAGCCTAAATGTAGATGAAGATACATTTTCCAGTTAAATGGATATAGAAGATTACTTCACTTATTTATGTAGGTTTTGAAACAGGCAAAACAGTCAAAATCCATATAAATGTTGCAATTTAATGTGAAACAATCAGATGGTATGATTAAACACACAAACTTCCCACAGCTGATACTGTTGTGAAACAATCTAAAATGCTTCGATACTAAAGCAACTACTGTTGCCACACAGACGTGATAGTGGATGAATAAATGACCAAGTATAATATGGATACTTCTCCATTTATTTATTGACAAAGTACACTAACATTATTACACTGACATAATTGGAAGTAGGCAGTTTGGCACTTTTACAGAAATGAGACTGGAAAAATAATACTGGGCTTCTGTGTTCTAAATGTCCACCATCATAACCATTTAGAGAACCAGGTTTAACAGGATTGTCTAATAATGACTGCAGTAGAGTAGTAAGTATAAACAGATAATGGAGAAAATGTAGTGATGGCATGTGCAGTTGGAGGCCTTTCCTCTGTCTTGTATTTGTTTATGGATAATGGGACCTGCAGCTGTCTGGTGTTGCTTTATGCAGTGCTCACAAAAAATAGGGGACATTTCATTAGTTTTTATGAGCAGTATATTTGAAATATTTGGATATCTACACACTTGACTTTAAAACCGTAATGATATATAAAACCGATATGTGATACAGTTCCTGACATAAGTTCTGTCGCTTATCCATGTTGTGGAAGCAAAAGCTTATAAACTGACTTTAAATTCATCGATTGGTTTTAGAAATGACTCATATGAAAGCTGAAACCCTGCCAAATGAGATTTAATTCACGAAAATAAATTTGCTTTACTGCAGAAATATTGATCATTTAATGAACACAGAAAGGTCAGATTTTGGCAAGACAAAAGTTTTGTCGCCCACAGAAAGTAAACAAAATCAAACAAATCAAAACAAAATCAAACAAAAAATTTACTTAAAAAACAAAGTTATGTTTCATAACATTGGTGAATTAAGTTGTGGTGCTATTAGAGCCATATTTAATATTTGGTGTGACTTCCATGAGCTCGAAGGACTGCATCCATGCGGTTTGACAATGATTCATACAATTTATTGAGGAAGTCCTCAGGAATAGCAAAGAATGCAGTCTTACATGCCTCCCAGAGTTCGTGAAGATTTTTTGCTTTTGTCTTCAAAGCTTTCTCTTTCATTCTACCCCAAACATGCTCAATGATGTTTATGTCTGGTAACTGGGCTGGCCAGTCCTGGAGCACCTTGATCTTCTTTCCCTTTAGGAACTTAAATGTAGAGATGGATGTATGAGCTGGAGTACCATCCTGCTGCAAAATTTGACCTCTTTTATGATTGGGAATGTAAGAGGTAGCTAACAATTCTTGATATTTTAGGCTATTGATATTGCCTTCCACCTTGCAAATGTTTCGCACACCCTCATACTGAATGTAACCTCAGACCATGATCTTTCCACCACCAAACTTAACTGTTTTCTGGGTGAATCTTGGATCCATACAGGCTCCAGTTGGTCTCCTGCAGTATTTGCAGCGGCTGTGGTGTAATTCATCTGAAGATTCATCTGAGAAATCCTCTTTCTGCCACTTTTCCAGCGTCCATCCGTTTAGCAGGCTATGGGCCTTGACAAATGCCACACGGTTTTTTAATTGCCTTTTGTTTAGTGCTGGCTTCTGGGAACTGAATCCTTCAAACTGTTCTAGTTGACACAGGGACTTGAGGTGACCAGGCCTGGTGGAGCTCTGCTACAGTGGAAGATGGGCTGGCTTTGTATTTTCTAACCAACCAACGTTTCTCCTGAGGAGTTGTCTTGCGGGGTCTGCTGGACCTCGGCTTGTCAGAAACATCTCCAGTCTTTTCAAATCTTCTTTTAATTCTTCATACTTTATGCTGAGACACATTAAAGGTGCCAGCGACCTCTGCAGTGGATCTGGTCTTCAACCTCATGATAATTAAGGCTTTGGTCGCAGGATGGATTTTTGGCATGTTGTCAGAGGTCAAGTTGCAGTTCAAGTAAATGTCTGGGATGCTGGGGTTCTTTTTATACACAGCAACTAATTAACCGATTGATTAGTGAGCACAGGTGAGGCTGTAAACTAGGATTGGGTGCATTGTATGACAAGGTGACAAAACCTGTGTCTTGCCAAAAGCTGACCTTTTTGTGTTCATTAAATGATTAATATTTCTACAGTGAAGCAAATTAATTTTTGTAAATTAATGGGAGGGTTTCATCTTTAATACGAGTAATTTCTAAAACCAATGGATGAATTTAAAGTCAGGTTATAAGCTTTTGTTTCTACAACATGGATAAGCGACAGAACTTCTGTCAGGGATTGTAGTTAATGTGCAAATATGTAATCTTATTGGAATAATCGATAAGAAACACTGAAATATATAAGCAGTAAGCAATAAGCAGAAGCCTACCAATAAGTACCATTTTAAATTCAGTTGTCTCTGTTTGACATAGCAATTTTATTGGGTTTATTTCGTGTTGAAAATAAACGTTTGACTCATCATTTTATTGACTAAATGTGCTTTTGTTGTATACTAAAGTGTATTTTTGTTGTTGCTGTTTTCAGCAGGTAGGTTCACATCCTGAATAATCAGTACAAAAAAGATTTACTTAAGTACCTGCTGAAGTGACTGCAGAATCACAGATGAGTGCATGGGGAGATTAAATGCTGGTTGTATTATTATTTATATTTTGTTCCTTAAAAAACAAATCCAGATGCCTTACACTGGTGCTTGAAAGTTTGTGAACGCTTTATATTGTAATGTAATTGTGCATACAAATT
This sequence comes from Parotocinclus cabessadecuia, assembly GCA_036873895.1. Classification (NCBI taxonomy): domain Eukaryota; kingdom Metazoa; phylum Chordata; class Actinopteri; order Siluriformes; family Loricariidae; genus Parotocinclus; species Parotocinclus cabessadecuia. The sequence continues at coordinate 15,674 of JAYJMA010103680.1, read as the reverse complement.
ATTATTTTTACCTGGCCATTTATTTATTATGTAACATGATCCAGTGTTATGGATCCGCGAGTGGCAAAACTATGTATAGTCTTTTATTTCAGTAACTGGTGTGAGCTTAGTTTCTGGTTACTGTTCATCAGTGCAGTCTGGCTTGGAGGAGGCAAAAGAACAGATTCAAGTCGGGGATGCTAATATGAAGAATTTTTTTAGATCCTTCTGCAAACATTTCTGGTAGATTTAGGTCAGGACACATTCTCTTGATATTCAGTTAACGGATAGCTCTCCTGAAATTGTCATTTAGAATTTTCTGGTGTAGCATACACCCTACCGAAAAGTCAATGTGTCCTGTCACTTGCTACTCAATCACAATAATTGATTTACCATCTCATTTGCATAATCGAACAACTGTCTTAGACTTTTCATTTTCTTTTCTGATTTCCTTGTTTAATGAAATAAAATAAAATGCTCCCTTGTATTAATCGCTATATATTCATTATATTTTATATAAAAGCTTCTTGGTGCAACTTTTGCCACTCACAGATATGTAATGTATGATTATTAGTACAATAATGTATTTGCTTTTTAAATTGATTTACTTTGTCTGCTTTTAGGCACCACTGTATTTACTTTTTTTTAGAACACCCTTATTTCTCAGCCCACTTTAGTTAGCATGTGATCGTTTATCAATTTGTGTGCCACCTATAGAATTTGGAGGATTTGGCTCTGTGAGTGGAAAGATTGAGATTGAGATAAAGATCAATCATGAGGGTGAGGTCAACAGGGCCCGGTATATGCCACAGAACCCCTGCATAATCGCCACCAAGACTCCTACATCTGATGTGCTGGTGTTTGATTACACTAAACACCCATCCAAACCAGGTAAGTTAAAAAAAAAAAACAACTTCTTGCTAACCACATAATAATTTTAAGGGTATTATGGTGAACAAGAGTATGCAAAGTAATAATGAAAGCAAATGAACAAAAAGTAAAATCAGTGAAATCATTTTGGCAGAAGTGCTTACATGGTCATGATAGTGCATTAAAAACATTAGTAATGATAGTGGTTTGTTGATTAGTTTGTTACAAATACTTGCATTAGGGCTACTCTTTTAATTTACAATAAAAGGTTTTTTTTTTAAATATTGTCCTCTTGAGACCCCAGTGGAGAGTGCAGTCCAGACCTGAGACTAAGGGGCCATCAAAAGGAGGGATATGGTCTTTCTTGGAATCCCAACCTGAGTGGAAATCTGCTCAGTGCATCAGATGATCATGTGAGTTAAAAATGTTTACAGCTTACTGGAAAATAGCACAGAGGTTTAAATTTAACATCAAATATGTTTAAAGCCATTAATAGTATTTTTGTTTTTTGATCATACTCCTTCTTAGTGCCCAAAATCGTCAACCTTCAGTTAGTGTTGACCTGCATCCTACATACCATTATAGAGCATTATTAGACTTGTTGAAGACCTTATTATACTACCTTGCTCATTATTTAATGAGAGAAGATTCCATCACATACACACACAGTCCAGAGTAACTGCATTTTCACAACATACATGGCAGAAACAACTTGCACATGCAGTTTCTTCTAAAAGTAACTGTCCCTTTCTGGTAATCACTTTTGTGCCTTTTTTGTATTTGTTGAATTTCTAATTGCATGTAACACTTAAAAATCTTGGGATTAAAGGTTTTATGAAATTGCTGGCACTACTGCACACAGTAGTATAAATAGTCTGTGTACAGTTATGTAGTTTGAGTTTGCAAATGGCAAATTTTGCCCACCATCATGGTTCACGGTTCAGTGGTACCCTTTAGCCAGGTTGGGCATCACAAAGGCACATCATTGGTTATTTATCACTTGTGAGTTGCCATATGGGGAGCACATTTGGGCCCTGAGCAATGAACAGGGTACCAACCTTTGCCCAGTGAATTTCAGTGGCTCTGAACCCCTTTGAAGCCATGACCAGGATAAAGCGTGGAAACAAAGTAGGTAAAAGGTGACTAAATAATATTTACATGTACAAATTGTATTGATGGAAAGAAAGATGGTTAAATAGCAATATTTATTCCCATAAATATATCAAGATCTATAAATAGTGATGATTATGCCTGTTGTAAATGCTCCATATTCTCTTGCAGCAATCCTAATGGCCGTAAAAAATTTCCCTATTCGAAATACTGACAGACACCTGATTGATGTTTGGTGGTTTATGTTCCCTTCTAGAAGCAGGGTGAATGGCCACTAAGTCTATGGCAATTTAATTGTCACTGTTCATATTTTGTTACTCTCACTAAAGAACTCAAAGATTAGTTATCCATTTAAGAAAAAAGTATTGAGTTCAGGGGTACTTTCAGCTAATGTTCAGAAATATACTGACCCCTCAGTCATCCTGTTTCTGCAGACAATATGTCTATGGGACATCAGTGGGTGTCCTAAGGAAGGAAAGAATGTTGATGCCAAGACTATATTCACGGGTCACACTGCAGTGGTGGAGGACGTGTCCTGGCACCTGTTACACGAGTCGCTCTTTGGCTCAGTGGCTGACGATCAGAAACTCATGATGTAAGTATTCATGCATACACAGCCATTAAGTGTGTTTACTTGAGCGTTGTTTATTTACATGATCGAGTACACAAATGTATGGCTATTTACAGGTATTAGACAAAGTTAGAAAAAGTGGAAAATAAGTACAAAACAAAGAATAATTAAGGAGGAAAGCGAATTTTCTCAGGATTAAAGAATAATTACTGTTTTCAACAGTTGGGATACGAGATCCAACAACACTGCAAAGCCCAGTCACTCAGTGGATGCCCACACTGCTGAAGTCAATTGCCTGTCTTTCAATCCCTACAGCGAGTTCATCCTAGCCACTGGGTCTGCAGATAAGGTTGGTACAGCACTACAGAGCTTTCAGACAACTAGAGTTTTAATCCTACAGTTTGAGTTTTTGTTGGTCTATTGGGTAAAGATATTTGTGTGTTTATTTAGTAACTGTTTTGTAACACTCCTTACGAAGACAAGTAGCTTAGGAGCGTTTCCTTGTCTTTGGGTTCAGCCAGATTTGGGGCCAGATGACAAATCTATATCACCTATGAAGGATCATTAGGCCAGTCCCTTTATAGACTATTTCAGATTTGAAAGAGTAACAAAAAATCAGTGTCTGTGCTGGTAGTGCCATTTTTAATCTTATAGCATTTAATAGCTTGGATCTCTTAAAGAGTGAACAAACCAGATATCCAGGTATGTGCCATTTAACTTCTGAATTAACGTACTGGGAAACAAGACATGACCACATAGTCACATAGTATTATTATTTTAGTGTAATGAATAAGTTATAATAACTTGCAATTAATAATTTTGAAATTAATATAAATTGAGTTTTCAAAATAAATCAGCCAGCAAAACTGCATGTTAATGCATCAGAGATGCTTCTGAAAAGATCAGTGCGGATTGACACCAGAAAAATCATCATATTTGAAATAATTTTAGACAGTCTAAATTAAAATTCCTGATCCTGCGTTTCTCTATCATTGTACTGAATTCAGTAACTTGGATTCCCTGGTTCTGTAGTGCTTACACTGGCTGCAGATTTCCTTGCGCATTCAATACAAAATTCTTCTACTGACCTTCAAGGCTTTGCATGACCAAAGCCCAGTTTATTTAACTGAGCTCCTGAAAAGACATCAGGCACTCCGCAGTTTGAGATCCGCGGAAGCCAATGTCCTGGATGTCCCTAGGTTCCAGCTGTGCACTATGAGGGGTCGCTCATTCGGTGTTGCTGCACACAATTCTGTAATTCCCTTCCTCTCTCTTTGTGTTCTGTTTTTTTCTCTTTCTGAATGTAAAACTGCTTTGAAAACTTTGCCGACTTCGCCGACGTTTTTGTTGAAGTATTGTTGTGCACTTTGTTCTAATTATTGCTGTCAAATGAACTTGGTTTTGTGAAAGTCATCATTGCATTTCATCAATAGCGTTTCATAGGCAAGGACATTGCTGGTTGTGAAATAGCACACTGATCACCCATTTATAGAATCATTAAGGGTAGTGGTTCGGTTAAAAAAAACTTCAGGCTATCCAAGACAGTCAAGCAAGTGTCAGGACCGTCCCCTAAAGAGGACGCAGCTATGAGACCACCAGTGCAGAATTTGCTCAGGAAGGGCAGAGGACACAGGTGTGAGTGCATTTGAACCCATAGTGAGACGAATACTTTTGGAGTTTGTCTTGATTTCAAGAAGGGCAGAAAATAAGCCACTTCTCTCCAAGAAAAACAGACAGGACAGACTGACATTCTGCAGGCAGGAAGTATAGCCCCCTTCAAATTGGGACATCTGGAAAAATAATAGTCAGAGAACAAAAAGTATATGCTACTATGAGTTCCGTGTCATCCTGAGACCATTCGTGTGTGGGTTTGCTCAAAATTTTGCCATTGAACACTGCCATGAATAAGGGGTGGTATCAAAACATCCTCCAATAGCATCTACTCCCAACGATCAAGGAGCAATTTGTAGATGAACACTGTTTTTCCAGCGTGATGGAGCACCATGTCACAAGGCAAAAGTGATAAAGTTTCTTGGTGGGCAGACCAATGCACCCTTGAATCGATGCCATTTTAGTGTGACCAAATGACACTCGTGTCTTTGGCCTGTGGGAAGTAACAAAAGTACCCAGAGTAAACCCACGCAGACACTAAGAGGATATGCAGACTCCACACAGAAAGGAGCCAGGCCGCTCTACCCTGGGATTGAATCCGGGACCTTCTTGCTATGAAGCAGCAGTGCTACCTGCCGAGCTGTTTGTATTTGTCAATAAAAAGTTTAAAATCATGCAATGCTTATAATTGTGCCTGATTATACCATATAAACATCGGACAAAATGTTCTAAAAAAAAAACTGAGGCACAAACTTTGTGAAAACCAAAATTTGTGCCATTATTAAAACTTTTGGCCACAACTGTTATTATGAATACTTGTTTGACAGTCTATTAATGTCACATTACTGGACAGTGATAGCTTGACTATTAATACTTATGCTTGGGACAAATAAGAAACCATTATTTTTGGAAATACTTTGCCTTATGCCTACAAAATGAGGTGGTAAAAATGCACCGGAAGTTCAGCGACAAAGACATTTCAACCATAAAATCGCGAAAAACATGAAAAAAAGTTTAACATAAAAAGAAAGCATGGTGAAAGTTGTGATTGAAAAAAAAATTAAGTCTGGGACAGACTATGAGCAGAAACAAAAACAGAAAAAGGAGAAAAAGATCCCCTACCAAACATTGAGCTCTGGCTACTACAGACCAGTTAGACACTCCTAATCAACTCGTTACCTGCTTAAAGACAGCTGTCTTATATTGTCAACAGTATAAAAGATACCACAGACTCAATTAATCAGTCAGACTTTAACCTCTCCAATATGGGCAAGACCAAAGAGCTTTCTAAGGATGCCAGGGACAAAATCATAGACCTGCACAAGGCTGAAATGGGATACAAAACCATAAGTAAGATGCTCGGTGAGGAGACCACTGTTGGTTCCATTGAAAGAAATACTAAATGACTGTCAATCGACAGTCGACGGGTGTCTTTGGTCATGAGGACAGTGAGAAATCAGCCTAAAACTAGACGGGGGGGACTTGATCTTAAAGCAGCAGTCACCAAGAAAACCATTAGTAACACACTATGCTGTAATGATTAAAATGTTGCAATGCCTGCAATGCCCCCCTCATTAAGAAGGCACATGTGCAGACCTGTCTGAAGTTTGAAAATGACCACCTGGATGATTCAGAAAATGACTTGGAGAAGGTGCTGTTGTCAGATGAGACAAAAAAATGAGCTCTTTGGCATTAACTCAACTCGCCGTGTTTGGAGGAAGAAAAATGCTGACCATGACCCAAAGAACACCGCCCCCACTGTCAGGCATGGAGGTGGACACATTGTTTTGGGGGTGTATTTCTGCTAAGGGCACAGGACTACTTCACCGCGTGGATGGAGCCATGTACCGTAAAATCCTGAGTGACAACCTTCTTTCCTCTGCCAGGACATTAAAAATGGGTCGTGGCTGGGTCTTCCAGCACGACAGTGACCCAAAACATACAGCCAAGGCAATAAAGGAGAGTGGCTCAAAAAGAAGCACATTAAGGTCATGGAGTGGCCTAGCCAGTCTCCTCACCTTAATCACATAGAAAACTTATGGAGGTAGTTGAAGGTTAAAATCTTAATGGTTCAGAGATGATCTGCAAAGTGGAGTAGACAAAAATTCTTCCTGACATGAGAGCAAACCTCATCATCTACAAAAATCTGACTGCTGTGCTTGCCAACAAGGGTTTTGCCACATTGTCTTTTTTTGCTAGAGGGATCTCTATTTTTTTTTTCTTATTTGCTAAATGCAAATAAATTTATATATTCTATACAATGTAATTTTCTGGATTAGATATTCTATCTCTCACTGTTAAAATAAACCTACCCTTAAACTTAGACTGTTCATATATTTGTAAGTGGGCAAACAGACAAAATCAGCAAGGGATCAAATAATTATTTCCTCCATACAGTGATTTTGATTAGTATCTACCACTGAGTGCTGGGTAGTGGAAAAATGTGTTTTCCAAGTTTCTTGATATTGGTTGCCAATTTAGAGGTTTGCTTGTGTTCTTGCATTTAGTGAAAATAAACAGCATGTAGTTTTGTCCAATCCTTCCCCCCCCCCCCATTTGAACCGTGAGCTACTCTGGTTTATTACTATAGACTGTGGCCATGTGGGATCTGCGTAATTTAAAGCTGAAGCTTCACTCCTTCGAGTCACACAAGGATGAAATCTTCCAGGTAAGGCCACTTAAGGTGTACTAAACTTGCTGCTTCTCAGTAGTGTGTGCATCAGGTTTTTAAAACAGAGTGAACACATTAAGCCCTACATGAATAAAGCTTAAAGGTTTACAATCAGAATTTTTAACTCCCATTATTCCATGTACAGTTATTGGTTGCTTTTTAGTCCTCAATCAGTCAGTGAGATTTACAGGCTGATAATCTTGTGTGTAAAAATGCAGTAACTCCTGCCTGCACCAACACATTAGCATGTTATTAGTGATCCCTCACCCTTAAATAATGTCTGCTGTTAGGGCTGGGTATTGTTCAGGAACACCAAAACTGTATTCTAAAACCAAACTACTCTTTCTGTAATACAGTCCAAACTGTGACAATAAACAAGATGTGACAATGTCTAATGAACACAGTTTGTAACAATAGAAATCACAGTGTTCTCTGTGTATTTTGATACCATGACACCTGATTACCTTATTTCAGTGATGCCCAACTTTTTCGGCCTGGGGGCCATGTAAATTTCTGACATGCGTGTCACAGGCTGCTCCACCGCAAATATAAAAATGAATGAGCAGATACTTACCATTATTTCTGTAATAATATTAGTAGGATCTTTGAAGTTGTTTTCCTGAAACGTAGAAATCAGTTGTCTGCATCGCTCGAAATTTGTCAAGCAGGGATGTCTGGCATTGCAAGTCAATCCGTTCCAGTTGCAGGTCTGTCGGGGCACTCAACCCATCGGCCGCAAATGGATTTTCGGAGAGAAGTATTTCATTCTTCAAATCATGAAAATCTGCAAATCGTTCATTGAAATTATCCTTCAAGAGCCTCAGACGTTGGATCATTCTTGCTTTGGGGAAAGACATACTTTTTCAGCAGCTAAATATCTTTGCTGGATATTTTCTTATAGTTTTTTTTTTTTTGGTTAACATGCCAATTTCCAACACGGTGGGCAGAAGTTTCGAGGAGCCGGATAACACTGTCACGGGCCGGATATGGCCCGCGGGCCGTAGGTTGGGCGTCGTGACCTTATTTGATTCTTACTGAAGCATTCAAACTATTTCAAAATAGAAAGAAGGAGCATCAACTGAAACTTTATATGTATGAAGTTACCCTGTTAGGCCACCTTTAGCATGGATGCATGATGAGATACGGTTGGGTATTGGAGGTTCTGTATGTGGTTCATTTGCCCACGGATTTTGCACCTGTGCTTCTAGGCTTCATCCATTACAGCAACTGTTGGGGTAGCAAAGGCAAGCTTGAAGAGCTCGCCATGAGGCATGGTGCTCTGTCTGGACGCCCAGAACCTGTTCACCATGCTCTTTCAGAATTACTGCTCCCAACATCTAATAATTGCACAACAATTCGTCAGAACGACCATCCTGCTTCCCTCAGTCCAATGATGTTCCGTCGTTAAAGCTTGTCAACTAGGCAAAAACATCTTTGAGAGTGTTGTAGAGGCATGTCTAGCAGAATAATAGCTGTCTAGTCACCCAGAAGATGTTAATTTTAATTTCTGTTTGAATTGGAGTCCATCCAGTCAATCCAGGGATTAAAATGTCAATCATTCAACGTGTGGTGTTATCGATTAATTACAAGTTAGGAAAAGCACAGGTATTAAACTGCTCACAGAATTCTGATCAGGACACAGGTTGGTATGGTCTTGGTGCTGATTAAAACTCATTACTCAGTGTAATTCTCAATATTGCATAAGCTAAAGTGACCTTGAATTTCATGCGACAGGTCCAGTGGTCTCCACATAATGAGACGATCCTGGCCTCCAGTGGCACTGACAGACGACTCAATGTCTGGGACCTGAGGTAGGTTGTTAGCTGTTGTCTTTTTTTCAATGGAATGTAACTAGGTTAATTTAGGAAGGTAATGAGCTACTCCTGTGGGCACATTTTAGGGCATTACTCAAAAACACTATGCTGACCAAATATCTACAGTAGTGCTTAAGTTTAACTTCATATCAGCCTGTAAGTTTGTTTACAGATTTTAAATATCTGCAAGTAGGAAAGGGTATATGAACCCTTGCTTGCCATGTCTGATGTGACCTCCCCCCATGCTGTAACTGTAACTAACAGTTATCAGTAATGCACAGTGGCTTGCAGGAATTTTAGGCCACTCCTCTTTACAGAACAGCTTTAGCTCTATGATGTTGGTTGCCTGTCCCCATATTAACTCCAAAAAAAAAAAAAAAAGCCTTCTGTGCTTAGGGTTGTTGTCTTGCCACATGACTCGTTTTCTCTTGAGATTCAGTTCGCAGACAGATGTCCTGACACTTTCCTTTAGAATTTGCTGGTAGATTGAATTCAGAATTCTCCTGACTTGTTTGCAGCAAAACAGACCCAAGCCATGATATAAACACAGCCATCGATTAGACCGATGCTGGAACGCAGTGTTTCTCTAAACAACACTTCTTATAAACCAAAAAAGCTACTTATTTTGATCTCATCCATCCATCTTTTCCAATAACCTTCTACTTTGTCCATGTGTAGTGGCTTTTCTCCTTGCTTTTCTCCTTGCAACCCTGCCATGTACACCATTGTTTTCAAGTGGTCTCCTTATGATGGACTTATGGACATTACATTTAGTAGCTGAGAAAGAGGCCTTTGGTTGCTTTGATGTTGCGGACAATTACAGGCCTTGCTCTTGGAGTGATCTTTGTTGGAATATCCAACGAGTCTGGAATATCATCTGTCTGACTGGAGTTTGGCAATCAGGATCCTTCAGTTTCTGCATTACAAACTTATATGTCATTTAAATTAGCTTGGTCAGACATTTGGATAAGACTGTATGCACCCCTGTGTTTCCCAAGTCTAGTTATTCTTAGCAATAATGTAAAGATGGTTATTAAGCACCTGAACAGCATCTTTAGTGCAAACTTCGAGAGCCCGATACCTATAGCAGTATATAATTAATGATGCACATGCTCATTTTGTGTCTGCATGTTTTACAGTAAAATTGGAGAGGAGCAGTCAGCTGAGGATGCTGAGGATGGACCTCCAGAACTGTTGGTTAGTCCTTAAGGAAACATGAAAGTATTCCTTTTTTCACTTACTCCAAAGACATGTTTGATTTAGAAGTTAGAAGTTTTGTTTATTTACTGGTGATGCCAATACAGTTGCTACCTCAAATGAGCTTAATAAGCTCGACAGACAAAAGAAAAGTCACCTTGCATGTGTAAAGTGACTTCAGGCTTCTATAGATGGCATTGGCTTCTATAGATGGCATTGCTCGAGGATGATAGGACTTCATAGATTGAGAAAAGGTGGTACAGTGCAGTGAATATCTTGTTTCCATTTGTGGAAAATTGGTTGCATAGCAGATGTTAATGACCAGCAAACAGAAGTGATTACATTTGAGTATATATCATAGCCTAGCCTAACCCACCATAACCATGTTCTAAACACTTAACCTACCGTTGGGCAAATTCATTAACACAAAACTTACCCTAACTTAGTGTTGAATCTCACGTGATTTATTGATAATGTATCGAAAATGAAAAAAGTAAAACAAAGAGTTAATTCATTGGACTGAGGGCCACAAACTAAAGCGGAATCTGGACTACAGTTACGTGTTCCATTATATTTATTGCAAGCTTTAAATTCTGTAACAGTTCATTCACGGCGGCCACACAGCAAAGATCTCCGATTTCTCCTGGAATCCCAATGAGCCCTGGGTGATCTGCTCTGTATCCGAGGACAACATCATGCAAGTCTGGCAGATGGTCAGTAGATTCCAAATCGGATTTTTTTTAATTTAACAATCAGTTTGAGAAGTTGCCTTAACTGACTTGTTTTTATTTAAGGCTGAAAACATCTACAACGATGAGGAACCGGACACACCTGCTTCAGAGCTTGAGAGCCAAACTTCATAGCTGCTTCAGTATGAAACAGCCAGGTTCATCTCTCCTTATTACTGCCTCCTCTCATTCATCCACTCGGTCATTAAGGGGATTCAAGCTCCGGTATCAGCTGTTAAAGCACCGCATAAGAAGCTCTGAGAATGTAATATCCAGTCAAACCTTTCCCTGGGTGTCATCTTTATTTTCAAGTGTTATTCACTATTCCATTCCTTTCTTTTCTCTTCAGACTTCAGATGTTTCCAGAACTGCCATGTTATGTGGATGTGCTTTTGTTATGAACAGTGGTGTTTGGGGAAAGTGTTCTGATGGAGAAACGTGTTACTTAACGCACTTGAAATGGCGCTGCCGTTTATTCCTTTTCTTGAGCTATCAGGCCCTCATTTTTGTTCATAATCCTGATGCCACTTGCAATAAAACCTTTGTAATACCTTTACAGTTATTTTCTTCCTGTCTTAACATCACTTGTTGAATTGTTTGTTGTTGGCTGTCTTATTCTGTACTTTCCTTACTTACAGCTGTCCACTCCATGGTGCCAGTTAGGCCTTGGCCTACGGCTAATGGGTAAAAAAAAAAAAAAAAAGAAAATGAATGCTCAAGATGTTTTCACAAAAAAGTAGGAAAATCATGAACCCTTCAAAATGAAATCTACAAAACGTTTTATTGAAAAGCAGGACAGGGCTACAAGAACATACATTCTGAGAGGAACATAGATTCAGTTCAGGGAGAAAGGAAATCTTTTCAGAACATTGCTGAAATTAACTTCTTTCACAGTTAGTCTTACCTGGGGAGGTAGATTTATTGCATAACCTGAGAATCAAAATGGGGCATTGCCAGGTAAAAAGGGCTCAAGCAAGTCATAAACCACAAACAATGCAGAGAATTTGTCATTGCATATTGATGCATACCACATGATTTTTACACATTCACATTTCAGTCAGTGACTGGGTGAAGCACTTAAACTGGTACTGAGGGTGGTGAGCATCCACCCTCTCGACTCACGGGATGGAACTTTTGCCATCTTTGCTGAGCATATAATTGTGAAATATACGGACTCGGCATGTACCAGGTGAACGGTTGTAATCCACATAAAGTAAAATTCCGTGACCGGCTTCAGCTCGAGTTATACTCCGTAACGTCCACACCTTTACAATGATAAAGGAAAGATTACACAGGAGTCCAACAGGAATGTAACGAGTCTGCAACTCATTTGCTTATGTCAACTAATTGCGGAATATTACTGTGGAATAATGTGTTGATAAAGAATCATAGTAACCCTGCATTCCCAAATCATGAAAGTAAGGTCAAATTCAATTGCCCTAGATGCATAGTTAGGCATGAACTGGCAACGGAGGCGAACATTCACATTCATCACATTGTCAGGAACATCCAAGCTACAATTATATTAAGTGAGCATCGGTGTCACTTGTACATTTTATTGGTCATTAATCAAAAGTTTTGACAAAATACAAACGAAAAAACCCTATACAACATTTAGTACTTCCTGTACAGTATCAAACATGTCAAGGCCCCATTCTGAACTTATATACAGATGTATAATGTTTTCTTTCCAGTCGGGTGGAAATTGTGTATCAATATTAAGTGCAACCACTTGGTCAAACTAAAATGAGCTATTGGGGGAGGGGGGGGGGGGTCCCTTTCATTATCAGATCATGAAAAATCAGAAATTCAGATGTTAAATGGAATTTAGTGACATTTAACCATGCACGGCTTTAGAAGCACATGAAATGAATGACGATGCAAAGTCAAGTTAATCAAATCAATCACTTGGATGTTTGCCACTGCACTGAAAACTGCTTTCCTATTTTAGCTTTTAAAACGGGTTCTCAACCTGAGGTCTCGAAGTGCGGCCCATGCGACTAAAGTGAGGAATAAAGCATAACAGGGTGGGAAAATAATTCACACCCGAGTGGTGTCACTTGGCCCCATATGAAGCAATGACACCCATTCAGTATCAGCTTACACATTTTGGTCAACCATGTTTTATTCTTTAAAGAGCATGGTGCATCTTTCAGCTCTTATAATTCAACAGCTTCCATCGTATGTTGCATGGTCTTATAGTATCACATGATTACATGTTGCACTAGGGAAGCTCCCAAACTTTATCAGGGACAAACGCAAATGGAAAACACATGAAGCTTAGCAGACACAGGCTTGAACAAAAACCGAAGGCCCCTGTATGGTGTTTAAATTTACTGCTCACTAACATTATTGGACAAACGTGCACTAAAATATCCCCTAATGTTTGTAAGCAGTGTAGTATAAACAAGGGTGTGTCATTTTTTCAAGCAGATTTTTTAAAAACATTAAAGGCGTGGCATTATTTGTTGGTATTATTATTTGGAAATGCAAAGCAGGTGAGAGGACACTAGTGAATGGGAGCACTGTCAGCACAATTATGACATCGTTTGTTTCTTTCACGATACCGCCTTGGTCAGTCCAGATGTTTAGTTCAGCAGCAGAGCCAGAGCAGAAAAGTCACAATCCGTAATTATTTATAATATGAGGTATCAATAATATTTTTAAACTGTTGCCTAAGGAAAAAATGATTTATTTTGTCAAGAATTTAAATTTTAATATGCAGTTTGTTTGCCCAATCTTACTCGATGGCAACATTTGTGTTGTGGAACATTAAAGCCACATGAAGCAGCACATTTGAGTGAGCACAAACTGGTAAACACTGCCTATATGCTACAAGGTGAGGCATTTATCCTAAAAGATGAAGAAAATCCGCTGTTACTATGAAACTGTTACCTCAACACATTTTGTCCAATCAGAATACTGAATTTAACAGCGCCATTGTGTAAATGTATGTATCCTAAGAGACGAGCTTTAGTTTAACATTGTAGATTGTTATGGCCCAGCTTACAAAAAGGTTGAGATCCATTGATTTAGTCTTCAGTAAAAAGTAAACATGACCTCTGGCTTGGTTTTAAATTTCATACGCTGCTGAGTATCTTGATCTAACTGAATGTGAAGTTCAATCACATGTGCACATAAATCCGACTAGCTGCTCAGGCAATGTGGAAAAATCATTTCCAGCATTGCCCTGGGGAGAGAAAAAAAATAAAATAAATGAAAAAGGAATTATCTCAAAAACCACTGAGTTAAATTTCACTTTTTACCATCATGTAGCTCTCTAGCTATAATAAAATGTCAAGTTTCACAAATAACATTCTTAAATTGTACCTTTTTCCACTAGAACCTTCCCCAGAATTGTTATATTCATTAAGTATGTTGTAAAGTCAATATAAAGTGGTACGATGATCACAGGAAGTAACCACATAAACCATCAAAAATGCCCTCGAAACTGCAAGAGAATAAGATTGGAAATGGCTTTACAGACTATGGCTCTGAGACTGTGCCAAACTAGTCCTGTGGTTTCACATGATCTGTTTATAGCAGCCTTGTTAAATGTCAAACTAGCCCTTAATCGCAAGACAGACGGAGGCAAAGTTCAGTGAAGAAAAACAACTAACCTGGTAAATTAATTTCATTAATATAAATTAAATGCAAAGACCCTTAAGATCTTGCCCTAATTTGAACCAGACTGCCCAATAGGGATTACAGACCGAATGAAAATCTGTCCTCTAGTTGCCTAGCAATTTAACTGTTACATGGACACAGCAGGTTAGTTAAATGCATGGTTAGGTCAAAAAACCCATTTATTTCAATCCTAGAAGCCAGACCCAAGAGCTACATAATAATATCAGAAAAATACAAATCTGCAATCAGAGCACAAATCAGCCAGAAGGTGAAAATCTAAAGAAAAACATGTATGAAAATATGAAACACTAAAGCTGTAGCCACTGTTGTGACTACACAACGTTTTCCTAAGAAAATATACGTGGTTTAAAAAAAAAAGGCGAATAAAAAGTGCTCTTCACAAAGCAATCACCAAGCAGTTTTCATACTAAAGTTGATGTTTATCCTTAATTATGGTATTACACAAAAATATATACCTGCACAAAAAAATTTGTCCTCAGTGGAGATGGATCAGCCATCAAGATGCTCTCTGGACGACTCTTCACTGTCTGGACGTAAGCCGAGCTTCTCAGTCTCAGGAACTAAACATTCCATCTCACTGTCGATTTCTCCATGCATTCCTTCATTTGGAGGCTCGCTAAAAGGCTCTTCTGGCTGGGGGTCTGGAGGCCCCGTGCCCTCTTCTTCAGGATCCTTTGCTGGGCCCTGAAGGGCTCCCAGTTTCTGGCTCAGATCATTGCGTTCGCTCTGTAAGGCTCGACACAGCTTCTCCAGACGCTCTAGTTTCCCTTGTAGGGCTTTGTATTGTTTGTCCCGCACCGTTTTCTACAAAATGGATTAATAAATAGTTATATTATATCAGTAAACGATGATCATCACACCATCAATCACAGCATGCTTACTGGGTCAGTAACAATACTGGGAGCAGAATAATGTCAGCTAATTGCAAGCTATTGGAGACCAAATCTGCCAACTTAATTTAATTATGTACAGTGGGTACAGAAAGTATTCAGACCCCTTTAAATGTAACTCTGTTTCATTACAGCCATTTGCTAAAATCAAAAAAGTTCATTTTATTTCTCATTTATGTACACTCAGCATCCCATCTTGACAGAAAATAAAACAGACGTAGAAATTGTTGCAAATTTATTAAAAAAAGAAAAACTTAAATATCACATGGTCGTAAATATTCAGACCCTTTGCTCAGTATTTAGTAGAAGCTCCCTGAGTTAGTACAGCCATGAGTCGTCTTGGGAATGATGAAAGTTTTTTCACACCTTGATTCTCTGCCATTCTTCCTTGCAGATCCTCTTCAGTTCCATCAAGTTGGATGTTGAACCTTGATAAACGACCATTTTTAGGTCTCTCCAGAGATGCTCAATTGGGTTTAGGTCAGGGCTCTGGCTGGGCCGGTCAAGAATAGTCCCACTCCTTTGTTTTTTTTTAGCAGTGTGCTTAGGGTCACTGTCTTGTTGGAAGGTGAACCTTCAGCCCAG
>JAYJMA010103670.1:0-20090 GCA_036873895.1 Parotocinclus cabessadecuia | reverse complement strand
CTCTCTCTCTCTCTCTCTCTCTCTCTCTCTCTCTCTCTCTCTCTCTCTCTCTCTCTCTCTCTCTCTCTCACTCTCTCCTTTCTTGTGGTGAGCAGAATGTCAGCTGTTGATTTGTTGTTTTGCTGGTGTTTGTTTTCTCTTGATTCCTCCAGTGTGTAACTCAGAATCAGGTTTTATTGGCTTCACACATACAAGGCAAGGACTTTGCTTTGGGCTACAGTAGCTCACAGTGAACAGTAAATGTAAAAAATAATGCAATGTTTCTTTCATTTCAGATCGTATAAATCTTTCATGTTTATTTTCTAATCAACTTAATTTTATCTGTTAGTAAAGGTGCATTCCTACATTTTAGGAACACATGACTGTCCCTGGAAATTATGTCGTCCTGAAGGAAGTTTATGTTGCTCTAAAATCTCAATGTACTTTTCTGCATTAATGCTGCATCACAGAAATGTAAATGACCTTTACCAATGGTCCGAACCTGACCCCATACCATGACAGAGTCTGGCTTTTGGACTTGTTTCTCATAACAGTCTGGATGTTCCATTTCTTCCAAAAAAAATCTGAAAACTTAATTGTGAGCGATAAACATAAATTTGT
This sequence comes from Parotocinclus cabessadecuia, assembly GCA_036873895.1. Classification (NCBI taxonomy): domain Eukaryota; kingdom Metazoa; phylum Chordata; class Actinopteri; order Siluriformes; family Loricariidae; genus Parotocinclus; species Parotocinclus cabessadecuia. Next base: position 19,490 of record JAYJMA010103670.1, on the reverse strand, counting down.
TTTGACATCAAGCGGTCACAGCTATAAAACACCATCTGGGTCATGTGAATCAGAACAGAATGAAGAAATGTACAGTAGACTACAAGCTAGGTGTCAAAAGAAAAATATTATTCAAACAGACTTGCACTTAATTTATATTCAGAGGTCAAATCGTCCAAAAACTAAACCAAAAACAAATTATCTATCCTTTATTATGCCATATAGGCATCTGGGGGCAGCCCACCACCCCGTGACCTTGGTTTGAGTCCAGACAGCTGTGTCGCTATTTTCCATTTTATTATATTTATTACTTTTTATTATTATATTTATTGCTTTTTATTATAGTCTATGCGTTACATTTTATGTATTATGCTTTCTTTGGATATGTTTTTGCCGTTTACCGTCTGTTTATGTAAACTTTTACTTTAAACATATTAATTAATAGTAATTAACTTTAATTTTAATTCTGATAAAAAATGTAGGCTTTCCAAGGAGCTCATGTTAGTTTTTAAGTCTCAGTTCTAGGGATTTTCCTTTCCACTGTCGTTTCCCCTGGGTTTGCTCAGTTTGGACAAAAATGCCACGTAAATAAAATGTGCCCGACTCGACTGGGAACGTTAAGTAGGCCTGTGTGAATAAAAACGGTAATACATGCCTCATATTTATTACTTTAAAGCAAAACAATGAAATTGGACACAAGATTTCACGTTATTTTAGTCTGCAGTTCAACAGAAAGGCGATGTTTCCCGTAATTCTCACCACCTCATTGTTTTCGGCCGCATCCCAAACTGTTAAAATAGTAACACCAGCATCCAGTGGGTAGTAATTTGCCGTAACTCTGTGATTTGTCTATTGTGGATAAACTGTAACATAGATTTTCTTAAGATGATACTCGAGAAATGCTTACGTTTTTCCGAGGACTGCACTACAGGACATTATTATGAACATCTTTTTGTTTCTCTTAAGAACCATTTTTTTCTTAAGAAAGCTTTCGTAAATCTGACCCCAGGAGTGTAACCATGACGACAATCAACATTGTTCCCAGCAAGCACATGAAGTTATAAAGACGTTTAAACCATGCTACCATGTCAGTCCACTCTTGCACGTGTGGTGGACTTAAACATTTTTATTTTATCTTATTTATATTTTATTTATTGTATTGGGCTTTATATAAGACACTGAAAAAGCGTTGATTCTGGACTTCATCAACTGTAAATTCTTTGAAACATATGTTGTTGACATCATTCATCAGTATAAGACGTCCAAATGACGTTTTAGAAAGACGTCATAAAAACGTTTATTCTGGGTTCTCTGCGGACGTCTTTTGAATATATATATATGGACGTCTTCCTGACGTGTCTTTGCTCAGGGGGTTGTTATACGGAATCACAAAAGCTTATTTAAGCTTTTTTAAGAAAAAAAATCCTGTGATGTTTTTAAGAACGTTCTTAAATGCAATTTGTGAGAAGTACTCAAATATGATCATTTTCCTAATTTTATTTGAAAAGATTCAGTTATTTAATTTATTAAATTGTTATTAAATGATACATTAAAATGGATCTGCCTCATCTTCAAGACTCCTTTGTGGATTTTCTTCTCTCGCCAAAGTCCACAAAACATCCATCTAACTTCCATCTTTGCCATAAACGTGCCATAAAAAATAGATTTGAAGAAAGACCTTCACTTAAAAGGTTTTTAAATGTTGCCTTCTTTATTTCTTAACCTTCTGACAGCCTCACACTCGTTAAGATAAGCCAGAGAATTGCTTTGAAGAACATTCTTATGAAGTTTTGTACTTATGGAAGAATTTGTGAATACTACACGTTTCTTAAGAAAAGAGAGAGAAAACAGAACATTCTTTAAGAAGATGTTTGAAGAATATTTTTTGTAACTTTATTTTTGAGAATGAATTTTCGTGAAGAAGATTTCCAGGAATCTGATCCCTGAAGTAACAGGACTGCAGAAGATCAGCTCAGACGCTGAGGTCATGCTGATGGTCACAGATTGGATAAGGTTTAGAGGTGACCCCAGACGGGGTCGACAGGGTGTTATCTGGCCTAAGGGTCATAGAGGTGCCTCTTCCCTACCTGATTAGATCTTTGTCTGGAGGAATGTGTGTTTGGTGACTGATCACAGGCTTGGGCGTTCCTGCTAAACATCTAATGAGTCATGAGGGTGAACTTCTGTTCATAGACATCTATCAGCATGCACACACACACACACACACGCCTAACCATAACCTTAACCTCAGTAAGTTAGAGCAAACCTTCATGCTCTTTTTAGTCTCTAAAACAAAAGGTTTTTTTACACAGCATTCAGTCCCATGCAGTTATGGTTTCCATCAGTGTATTTGTAGTTCATTTACTGATCCCGGTGGGGGGTCCATCTAATTCCTGGAACAGTGGGTGTGTGGGCCACGGCTTGGACATTTATACTAGAGCTTACTGGAGCTGGAGGCCCTGGTCCAGACCTCTAGGAAAGCCTGAGAGTGCATATATGCTGCTTTTGACATCGATTAAAGCTCATGAAGCTCAGAGGTAAGACCCAGCCCCTGAGGACCTGAATTCGAGTCCTAGGAAGCAGAATGGGTCATGCAAAGACATCCAGGTAAAACCCTGATTATTTTGTTTGTTTGCTGTTTTTTGCAGAGATTAAAGCGTCATTGAGATGGGAATAAACAACAGACCAGATAAAGGCAGCCATAATTAAGATTACTAGTTTGATTCACAGGCCTTGTGGACAAAAGTATTAAGATACCTCCACTTTAGAACTTTTAAAGAAAAGTTTTTATGGTCTCCCATTCTAAACCCATAGGCAAGTTTATGCATCCTATTCTCTTCTGGGATCTACAAGGTTATATACCGATGTTGGATGAGAGACCCTGGCTCTAGTTCAAAGTAACTTTCAAACTCAGATTTACTTGGAAGGAATGTATCAGAGTGCCTGATAGAGAAATGTGAATGGTCAATCCACATAACTCCTTTCTATTGCTCCAGAGTCCAGTGACAGTGTGCTTTACACCACTCTGTCTTGGTCATGTAAGGCTTGCAGGCAGTTGCTCGACTACAAAGCTCCTAGTGGCCAGTTGACGGTGTAGTCGCAGAGCGTCAGTCAGTGCATCTGTTATGGACTATGGTCCTCAGTGCTGGCCGGCCCTGCTCTGTAACCTGTGTAACCCTGGTCCACTTTTCCAGAGAACACTGCATGTGTGTTTAAACTCGCCTTTGTAGTGTTCTTCCTGACGCAGTTCTCACGCACCTCTCCTAAGTCCCAGCTTCCGACCCATGACGTGACCTGGGTTGTTTCAATATTTATACAGCGCTGTATTTTAGGGGAGTGGGCAGGTCATTTGGGGTGGCACTTTAAAGCAGTGGAAAAAGGCCGGCACTCTCGTGCAGAGCATTTGAGCATGTGCATCAGCTGTGAGCGAGTCGGCTTGTTTCCGTAGATGAGACCCTTTTTTTCCCATCAAGCTGTCCAAGTTTCTTTTTTCTTGCTGTGCCCCATAAAAACAGAACATAAACACGGCAGCTTCCTGAGCCAGCCTCTTAAACTGGCATGGAAATTTTATGTCCGGTCTGTTTATACGTTAGCCGGGACCTATTTGTCTCCAACGCGTTGAGGGTTAAGAGCAATCCCGAGTCGATGCGTAATTATTTGCTAGCTTGAGCCGCTGCCTGAGACGTTGCTGACATTTTAGGCGAAGCCAGTAAGAAGATCTAGCTCTCCATATTGAGTGCAAATGTGTTTCATTACCTAACCGCACAAAGAAAAGGTCTTCTACCCCCGCTGAAATCAGCCCGGGGGCCAAACGCTGTGTTTCCCTCTGTGTAAGTGGCCCAGAGCTTTGATTCCCCACCACATATTGAGCATTTTCCATCGCGAGCCTGTAATTACACCGATTTATCCGGAAGCAGTTTCCAGCGGTTTGCCCTTTATTCTGCTTTTAAAAAACACTCGAACACACACCTTCTTTGCACCTTATCTTAATTATTGCTGACTTTGTGGGTGTAGTAATCACCCAAACCTACTTAACAAGGATTCAGGAGACCGTACACACACCGGCCACATAATTATTGTGCTCACAGAGAGGCACACATGGACCAACAACAATACTCAGGTAGGCTGCGGGGTTTAAAAGATGCTCAGTTGGTCCAAAGTGTGCAAGAAATACCCTCACATCATTACACCACTGACAGGAGGGGCACCGGGTGTGATCTTCTGCTCCTGTAGGCCATCTGCTTCATGGTTCAGATCTAGTGGTTATATGAGTATGATCTTTCAATCAGTTTGAACTAGTCTGCATTCTTCTCTGTCCTCACCGAATAGTTTCACTGTTTTGGATTATTTTCTGTTAAAGCCTAGAGGTGGCACTGTGGGTAAAAATCCATCGTAAATCAGTCACGTAAATCACCTTTCTAACCTATAGACACCATTACAGGATGCTCTACCAGTCCAACACTGTTTGAAGACCCATCTATTCCGCACTTACCTCAAGTAACCCCCCACCATTCTCTTTCTCTCTCTTTCTCGCAAAAAAAAAAATCAAAGCACAACCCTAACATTTCATAAGTGTATTCTTTTTCTAGATTTATAGATTTCTGATTATTAGGGATAGATTGTTTCTGATGTCTTAAAGCACTTTTGTACATTTACATTTATAGGATTTAGCAGACACCCTTATCCAGAGTGACTTACAACTACTACAGTTTTACAGTTCAAACAGTTGTGGGTTAAGGGCCTTGCTCAGGGACCCAACTGTGGCAGAGGTGACAATTTCAACCCTGGACCTTCTGGTCCCTAGTCCAGTACCTTAACCATAGGCTACCACAGTCCCAAGTGTTAGTTGCTCTGGATAAGGGAATCTTATAATGCCCTAAATACTATAAATGTAAATACAATTAAAACTGGTGCCTTATTGGGAAACGAAACTAAATATAAGTTTGAAATCGCTACCAAAAGTTGTTAAAAAAGTTAACAACTTACAAAAGTTTTGAAAAAGGTTAGTTTTTTCCTAAAGTTACTAATCTACTACAAAGCTTACTGCATTTCTAAAAAGGTCCTGAGCGCCGAAAAAGCCATAACATGTTCCTTTACCGACTTGCCAAAAAAGTTCATGATTTTCTAAAGATGTTAATGAGCTCTTGAAAAGCCACTGATTACTACTGCATTCCTTAAAATAGCTACCATGTTCCTGAATAAGAAAAGCTACAAAATTCCTAAGACGGTTATTCCTATAGTGTCACAGAAAAATGTTTTTAAAATCACTACTCTTCTTCTTCTATTTGTTTCCATTCTCTGTTAAACCCTAGAGGTGGTGCTGTGGGTGAAAGTCATAGCAAATTAGCAGTTTTTGGGCCACCGTGCCACATTCAAAGTCACGTAACTTCTTTAAAGCCATTTCTTTAGTTTTCTATTTGTACAGAATCGTGTAAACTGTGAAAGTCTGAGAGTCCAGTCCAGCATATAGCAGGGTGTGAGGCCGGTGTGTTGGGACGGGCTTTTTTAAAAATGTCTGTCGCCTTTCTCCCCTGCTCCCCTGAACTTATTAAAGAAAAGCATGATCTGGAAACAAAGGGCTGCCTGATACATCTGTCTTTCTGGACACCCTGGTGCCATGCAGTCTTGCAACTGTTTTCTCAGCGCTTGGTCTGGTTTACCACAAATGTTCCTGCGAGTGAGGAGTCAGTGGCCCAGTCAGAGACCTGACACAGGGATCTTCTATTGACTCATGAATGGGACTACAAGCAGTTTCCGTTTGCGAATGTAGAAAACAGATGCTTTGTTCGACTAGTGCGAGAGAGTGGTTTAGTTCCACTGCAGAAGGAGGGTCAGAGGATCTGTTTACATAAACTATTTATATCGTCTATTACTGAAACTGAAACTGCATGGAATCCTGAGAAAAAAGCTGGACATCAAAACGTTTGGCAGGTTCATCCATAGATTTGAATTTTAAACGTGTTTTCAACAAATCCAAGAGCAATCGAGGGAATAAAGGATTTGTGAAACTGTGTAGTTCCTGAGACCAAGATAAATGAGTTCGAGCTCATGTATAATGATGGTATCTTCCATACAATATGATTTGGATATTTTACCTGCCCTCTTTGCAAACATCCTCCGACTGTAGCTGTGCAGCATTCATGTGCTGTTTCAAAGAAAAGTGTTCTTTAAGATCGTTCCTAGAGTTCCTAGATAAAGTTTGAACAAAGTTATCAAGCTCTTATATTGAGTTTATATATTATATTGTATTACATTACATTACATTATATTATGTTATATTATATTATATTGAGCATTCCTTTAAAAAGTCTTTGAGTCTAAAAAATACAGATTCCCTAAAAAGTCAGTTCCTAAAAAATTTTTTCAAAAAATTTGGTACATTTCTAAAAATGTTATAGAATTCTTTAGTGTTTTTCTAAGAAAGTTACTGAGTACCCAAAAAGGGCTCCCGAGTTCCTGAATAAACAATTACTTGAATTCCTGAAGAGTTATTGAGTTCCTAAAAATGTAAAAAAAATATATATTTAAAATTTCTGATTTCCTAAAAAGTTGTCAAGTTTAAAGAATTCTTTAAAAAGTTATTGATTTTATTAAAAGGTTGTGTACCTAAACAATAGGTGACTGAAAACTAAAAGTCCAGGTAAAAAGTTACTAAGTTACTACTAGAGTTCCTAAAAAGTTTAAATATAGTTTTGTAAAAAAAAAAAAATTCTACATGTTTTCGTTTCATTCAGTGGGAATAGTTCCTGAATAATTTGGAGTTTTTATTTTCTTATAAAAGTTGTTGTAGTTGTGGTTCCTGGACAGTTCCTTATCTCGGACCTCGAGTGAACACATGCTGTAAGCTCATGCTCTTTTACATAGCTTTTGGGAGGCTGAAGATGTTCCTTTTGCTGGAATGATTTGATTCAGTTCTCTTCTCACCACTCTTCTTTTGAAGTGTGTTAATGTAGAAGTATGAATTGGTGGGTTTGTATCCTCTCTGATGGAGAATGTTTGTTATTCATAGGGATTTCTTTCGGCTCGTGGCCTCCACACCTGACGTGTCTGGGCTTGCTGAATGGCACGGCTTCACCCTCTTATCTCTGCCTGTCATCACAACCCTCTTGTCCCTCTCTGCCCTGCCCACTCCTTGCCTGCTCCCTGCCCGCCCGGTGGTCTTGATCTCCAGCGCCGTGAACAAAGCTCCACTTGTGAACCTCTGAGGTTCTTTCATCAGCCTCAGAATGAGTGACCGGCTCTTTGGAGAGGTGAGGTGCAGCTGTGAAAGAAGTAAACCAAGCACTGATTTCACAGGCCTAAAAACTTCAGGGAAGTTTAGATTCAAGTTTGTTAAGACTATTAGGACTGAAGTTGAGTAAAAGTAAAGGCAGACGCAGCTGACACAAGCTGTTCTGTTCTTACCCACAAACCCACAAAGAGGCACACCAAAAACAGAATATAAAATCTGCACTGCATACTTAGGTGGAAGATCTTCCTACAAAATAAGTGTAATTTCTTTATGCTCAGTCTTACAGTCCAAACAATTGTGGGTTAAGGGCCTTGATCAAGGACCCATCAGTGGCAGCTTGGCAAAGACTGGATTTGTACCAAAGGTGGGAGTTGAATCCTGGACCATCTGGTCCATAGTCTAGGACCTTAAGTGCTAGATTATCACATGTCAGGAGAGGCTGTGTGTTTGAGGAGCGCCTGATTTTGCCGGAGCTCCTCACATATGCATTTCCCATACAATTCTATTTTATTCTGATACCATGAAGGAACTGGGCAGTTTGAAGCAGGTCTGGATCGATATGGAAATGGATGCTGACAAAACGGTGGCTTAAGGGTTTATGGCGAAGACCAAGAAACTAGACAAATTAGATTGAATATCACTACTCTAATGCCAACATGGGCATTTTACGGACAACTTCCAAAAATATGTGCATTCCTATCACTGGATCTTTGGGCTTAATCTTCTCACCCTGACTTTATGGTGATGCAAGGTACTCTCCAGAAACTTTCTCTGTACCGTATCCGTGTTCAAAACAATCGTGAGAATGGTGTTTCGCCCTTTTAACCCCTACCTTGGTGCGGAGGAAACGACAGTAACGTTTAATTTCCTGCTTTTCACCAATGTTTTCGTTGGTCTGGCGACTCGGCAGAGGAGAAAACGAGAGGTAATACATTGCACCGTGAGAGCGAGTTAAGCAGCCAGTTCCCCCGTCTTCAGCTCACACACATTTTTCTCCTGCCACGTAAATATTGAGAAGGTGATGACTGATCCGAGTCATTAAAACCCCTGGGCTGTGCTAAATGTAACCATTACTGTTCAGCTTCAACAATCCTGAGAGCATTCAGAGCATCATGATGAATAGTACAACTACACAAATTTGCCAACGATGGCCAAGGAGGCATGAAATAACATCACACCTGCGCTGGGCTTTTATTGCAGTGGAATCAGGCCTTTTCTTTCTGATGGAGTCTGGGTTTTGTGAATACGGTTAGGGGGATGGAGTAAAAGCTCCTGTAGATCTAATGTGGAGGTGTCCCAATACTTTTGCCCATATAGTATAATTCCACATGGACAAGAGATTATTTTATTAATGCACCAAGTCTATGTACCAAGGTCCCTATGTTAATCAAACCCTGATCTTGTCTCTGCATTAAAAGATGACACTATTTCTCACACTCAGGGGTAATTAAAAGGCTTAATCAAATCCAACTACTGCCATGGTGTGGATAGAACACAGAGCTGTAGGGCACCAGCCCATGCCACCATGTCTCTCTTAAACCATTTAAAAGTTAACAATTACACTGTATTTCAGATACTGTGATGCAGTCCATCACTGTGCATCACCCACTCATCAAGTGTTTTTACAGACACTTCATAATACAAACCAGCTAGAAACACCATAGCAACCACCTAGCACCAACATCTTTTTCAGAGACTTCCCTGCTTATTTTAGCAAAGATGATGCCGAGCCATATTCTGCATATGTTACAACAGTGTGGCTTCGTAGTAAAAGAGTGTGGGTACTAGACTGGCCTGATTGCAGTCCATACCTGTCTCCCATTGAAAATGAATGCATTATGAAGTGGAAAATACAATAACAGAGACCCGAGACTGTTGAGCAACTGTAGTTGTACATCAAGCAGAAATGGGAAAGAATTTCACCAACAAAGTTTCAACAATTACTGTCCTCAGTTCCCAAACACTTACTGAGTGTTGTTAAAAGAAAAGGTGATGTAATACATTGGTAAGCCAGCCCCCGTAGCAACTTTGTTGCAGGAATCAAATTAAATATGAGTGAATATTTGAAAAAAATAAAAAATAAAATGTATCTGTTTGAACATTAAATATATTGTATTTGTAGTGTATTTCATTCAGTTTGGGTTGAAAAGGATTTGCAACTCATCGTATTTTGTACGTATTCTGTACACTGGAATTGGGGTTGTAACAACCACATGGGATGCAATGGGAACACCATAGACTCCCCCTAGCAACCACCTGGCAACGCTGTAGCACCTACCTGTAACACCATAGCAACCATCTAGATTACCATAGCAACCACCTAGCAACACATAAGAAAACAACTGGGAAAAATTAGCCACCACCTTCGATACCACAGCAACAACCTAGCAACACTACAGCAACCAACTAGCAATGACATGGCAGCACCACAGTAACCACCCAGGATACCATAGCAACCAGCTCTGCAACACTACATAGCAACTACAAGTATATAGCAACACTACAATATTTTTCCATTATCTGATTATTCGAGTGAATGTAAGCTCTCTGAGCAAATTACTAATCAAATCTGATTTTCTGCAGTTATCGGCTTATTAAGTGCATGGAATGCATTTGAACCTGAATACATTTAAATGTAAACAGTCCATAGTACTGCCATGTTTTATTTGACATGTTTGAGAGCATCCTGCATTATCAAATGCCTGAGATATTGTTATATTATCTATTTGCTCAACCTGCCTTAAGCAAAACATAAACCTAACCTTAATCTAATCTCCTTTCATTGTTATTATTTTAACTTATTAATATCTTGAGGGACGTTCTTGGTATGTGAGAGTACAATAGCATTAGTCACGTCTGCGCTTTCCCCTGTTAAACCCTAACCATAACGTTTTCTCATTCCGGGTGGATCTGAATCTCGGTTATTACCAGTGGTTACCTGTTATTAAACTGGGAGGTTCCTTCTGAGCCTGAGCCTGTGCCTGCCTGGAGTCTGGGAATTGAACAGTCTGAGGAAAGCCTGTTTTCTGAAACATAACATAGCACAGGCCTGTCTCGTTAATCTTGTATCCATTGCCAGCTGGACCTATTAAGGAGGAAAGGAACTGATACAGTATGATTCGTCAGTCAAGGACTGACAATTTTGCTTTTCACTGGGCTTTGCTCCTTCATCCTACTCATAATAGCACCCCCTGTCCAACTTCATCCCGTCACCAAACCGTGTTAGAGCCTCAAGCTGTCTTGTACTTGTAAATCCCAATCGATCAGCAGTTTCTGGAATACTCAGATTAACAACTATGCCACGTTCAAAGTCATTTAAATCACAGCAGGGACCAGTTGAATATCGTTACCGAAAGCACAGCAACTGGTAGGTCTGGGTTCAAGGACCTTTAACATGGAGACGCCTCTGGGTTGGTACTTATCAAACTTAACACAATTTCTCATGTAGTACATAAAAAGAGACGCTGTTTAAGTTCTTTTACATTTGAGCTAATCAAATCTGATATCCAGTTACTGGAGATGTCTATTAGCCTGATAGCTGTCAGGACAGATTTGTAACTTTACCTGCACTGATGTTTCAGCACTATTGTCAGAACCAAAAGTGACAAACACTGGTTTGGTAATAGTTGGCTAGCTGTGTTGGGGAACAGGCTGTGTCCCAAATCACATATGTTCCCCTATTTTAATCCCGCTTATCCCAGTCAGGGTCATGAAGGGGTCTGGAACCAGTCTCAGAGGATGGAACATGAGTCCATAGCAGGACATGTGACATTGTTTTTAAACATTTGGTGATAAACTGGAGATCTTCTGCCCATCTTTGCTTCACAAATATTTTCCTGGATCCTGCTTTTGGGCCAAATCATGATTAAAATCGCCTGTTTATAATCACACGGTTATTTAGTTTTTAAACTCATTACTAGCCCTAAATTGTGCCCCTCCCAATTATTTTAGAATGTGTTGCAGGCCTGAAATGCAGGAATAGATATTTATTAACTGATTATCTGTTATTATTTGCTTAGCTTTACTATCAATATAAACTTAATTATTCCAGTTAAGATCTAGGCCACCCAAGCAGGTTGGGTCCTTTTTGGGTCCTCCCAAGGTTTCTTCCTGACATCATTCAGGGAGTTTTTCTTTTCCACTGTCACCATAGGCTTGCTCAATTCAGGATTGGCCTCTTAAGATAATATAATGTTGTGCAGCTGCTTTGAGACAATGCTACATTATAAAAAGTGATTAAGTGATAAATCTGACTTACCAATCAACACTATGTGGTCTGGAGTAAGGGGATGGAGTTTAAGAGCAGAAGTTCATCATTCATATCTTTGTGTAACCAGAAAAAAAAACCATCGCATCCTCGATTGCTCTTGTTTGTTTTGGATTCTGTTCTGACTTGGTTGACATGTTTAGAAACTTTCGTATTTAGGTTTTGACTTTCCTTTACTTATTTGTACCTAAGGTGTACGTGATGTTTGTAAGTATATGTGCCTGTCCTATTGTAAGTAGTACTCCTTTGTTACCTCTATATTCTCTCTAACCAATAAATTAGAAATATAAATACAATGTGACGCTGGTAATGTCCATTCAACATCATAAAGAATCATGAAGCGACACAATGGGTGTAACCAGCAAAAGTAAAATACTCAACTAAGGTACATATACCTAATAAACACGTAAGTCTTGACCACCTCTGGTGCCATTATTGTGCGACGTTAATGATCACAGTGTTAGTTAATTTTATAAAGCTACATCGTGGCAGGAGTGACGTATTTTCCAGAAGCCGCTTAGGTCAAGTCATGTCCCGAGGAGCCACAGATAGGCATCGATGTAAAGTCGTTACATGAACCACATGGCCTTCTGACTTCCCTCTGCAAACACGGCCGTGACAGCAAAGGTCAGATCCAAACCCAAAGTCACAGGATCCATATCTCCATGCAGGCATATGAGCAGCCCGTGTAGGGTTTCCACCCCACATGTGCTTTCTGTCAGACTGAGCAGCAGCTCTGTGTTTATGTATAAGAAAAAAATGTTTTAGAGCATCATTGGTGGCTTTTTTTATACCCTGTACATATTTATAACTTTATATTTGTAAATTTAAGGGTGGGGTCACGAACAGTCTTGGACCTATCCCAGAATTTAAAGACTCACATCACGCAGATTTGTCGGCTGGACATCCATGCTAAATGTCTCACAGGAGAAATCGAGACTCATCAGAGCAGACAACTTTTCAATATTCTCCAATTTTGGTGAGCCCGTTCTTAGCTGACAGTAGCGACACCTGGTATGACCTTCCGCTGCTATAGTCCATCTGCTTCAAGGTTTTTTTGTTCAGAGGTGCATTCTAGACTAAAACACATAGTCCTTGGACCCCTGATCTCAGTATGCAACGCATTGCAAGATTGTTATGAACTGTTCAATTAGAAGTGCTACCCTGATTTTCATTTAAACCTCCCACCTCGGCCTTTCCGGGTTAAGCGAATTCCTGTAGCTCTGCATTGCCAGCATGGATGAGCTTGGTTATGTTGCATGTAACCACAACCGTTGTGACGTAAATATGGTTTCCAATCCACTGAAGCCCAGCGGAGATAATCACAGCCTGCGAGCGGTGAATTCTTGGCCCGCTTTCATCGAACAGAGAGAGCGAAAAATAGAGACGCATTTACATTTAAACCGTTTAGAATTCAGTCTGAATTCGTCTCTGTCTGCTGAGGATTTTCGAGTCCCGGCTCAGTCCTGAGTGAATGTACGGTTACTGGTCTGAGTTGAGTGCATGAGCTCCAGTGAATCCATTCATCATGTGGGTAAATCTACTCCGGACACCGGCTGCAAACTCAATCCAGGCCTCAAAGCTAATGTGACACTGAGGTAAATACAATTAAGCACAGCCAGAGGAAAGCCTCGCTTATTACTGTTTATCTTTAAACCTGACTCCCTGGCTCCGTCTGGCTCGATGCCTGCATGCATTAGATACCCCCCCCCCCCACCTCCTTTCTACAGGCCTATTCAAAACAGCTTGTGGAAAGAAAATACTAGTTGGCGTAGCTGTTTAAAGCTTATTTCGTACGCTTTACTGACCTTTACATGTACGCTACGCGACCAAAAGCAATCAGTCACGACCACGTGCACATTTCCAACATTCGATCTGAAAACCATGGGCATTAGTTCAGGTTCAAATTAAGTTTATTAAACATTTACATTTATGTCATTTAGCAGATGCCCTTATCCAGAGCAACTTACATACAGTCTTAGAATTCAAGCAATTGCCCTTTAAACGTCTTGCTTAGGGACCCATTTGTGACAGCTTGGCAGAGGTGGGATTTGAACCCTGGACCTTCTGGTACCTAGTCTAGTACGTTAACCACTAGACCACAACATGGGCAATTTAGTAATTAATTTTAATCCAACTAAATAATGATACAGGTGATTCTAAACATGAGTCTTTGAGGAGCAACGATGGGCAGAGGAATTTTATGACCAAATGTTTTTAAACAACGTTCTTCAAACAAAGGTTGAAAGGGATTTAGATATCTTCGACTTGACTTGTCTTATGTGCATGCATTGTTACATGTATGGACGTCCCTGGAAAAGATGTCATCTTGAAGGCAGTTTATGTTGCTCTAAAATCTCAGTGTACTTTTCTGCGTTAATGCTGCATCACAGAAGTGTAAATGACCTTTACAAAGGGTCCGGACCCAACCCCATACCTTTATAGAGCCTGACTTTTGCACTTGTTTCTCACAACAGTCTGGATGCTCGGTTTTTCATTTTGGTCCCAAAATCCTGATTGGTTTGAGCACTATCCCCATCTAGGTCCATCCTAGATGGTTCCAAGAGGTGTAATCTGTATTTCTACTGCAGCTTACAGATAGGTAGAGGGTCAGATTTTGGCACCAACACCATGAATCTGATGTTGCTGACCTTTCATGGCCAGAATTTACCCAACTTCTAGTGGCTATTTCCAGCAGGATAATGCAGCGTGTTCCAATGCAAAAGGTCTTGTGATAATTGTTTTCTTTTATACTGAATTACCTGGATTATACTGGATTACTCAACACAGTGCTGTAATGAAACCAGATAAACCAGAAGCAATTAGATAAGAGAAAGATGAGATGCCATTACTGATGACAGGTTCAGTCACGTTGTGTGTAATCAGAACTTCAGTGTGCTTCAGCAGAAATTCAGAGCCATGTGAAAACCCAGAACTCCTTGTAGCCTGGTCATGGCATGACAGTAGGCTTCATCCTGCTCTTCTTCGGCTCCAAACACCAGCATGAACAATTTCAATCTGCGCTCCCTTCGAGGAACAGCAGACATCTGTCGAATGGATCAGAGCTTGCTCCAGTAGATAAGATGGCTCTGTCACTGTTTATCTCTGAAGAACCAGAGCCTAGTGACTCCAGTGCCGAGATTCCTCCACCCATGGAGGCTCAGAGAGAGGGAGGATGAGTCAGAGAGGCTTGGGGAAGGCTTGCACACATAGAGACCTGATACATATCGCTTCAGTAATTGCATTATGTGAGATAGAATCAGCAAGGACTGCTGAGCTGATAAATCTGAATGGTGTTACAGGAAGACTCCAGTCTGGTTCAACATGCAGTGCTTTATGCTCATACAGAAACACAAGAGGAAACATCTTACATTCTTTGCAATTGCTTTCTTTTTGCTGGCCCACTTTGGTAGGTACACATTTTTTTCTACTGTCAGTTCCACTTCAAATCCAAGAGGAATGGTTCTGTGGTGGTTCCAGCAGAGCAGAAGTGCAATATATATTGTACTGCTATTTAATCACAGCTCTATTACAATCACTTGTGTTTGTAGTACAGAATAAAGGCCATATCTTTGGGACTTTGGTTCCACACACACAAACCAATCAGGATAACAGATCTTTTTGGACCAAAGTTATAAAACAGGCATCCAGACTGTTATGAGAAACAAGTCCAAAAGCCAGGCTCCATCATGGTATGGGGTCAGGTCCAGACCCTTCACTTCTGTGATGCAGCATTAATGCAGAAAAGTACAGGGACGATGCATGCATTTTTTACAAAGACTAAACAAAACCACATGCTGCACACATTATAAAGTCATGGCTGTGGAAGAAGAGCCCTTTCTGAGGTCCTGACCTGTCCCCAACAGAGAATGGGTGGAAAGTTTAGAAACGTTGACACTGTTCCACATCTTAAGACATGGACAATGAAATGTGGCTCAAAATAACATCTGATAGACCTGAATGTGTTAAAATGCTGGAATGGATTTTTATTAACAAATGAAAAAAAGCAAAAATAGGCTGCCGTTGTCTCCACCCTGCCAGGTTCTCACATCGCGGTTGGAGAGCTATTTTTAAATGAGAGGAATGCATGCCCTACCCCAAACGAGACACACATGTTCATGATAATGGGATAGAACAGTGTGACAGCTGCTTCCCCCGTAGTCCACCACTATATAAATTAGCACCAAGCATTTTCTCATTGTTTGTGGTGAAGACTGACAGCTAGCCACCGCACCAGGCGGAAGCGATGTCTTATCACACAGCACCTGAGTGAGAGACTGCTGAATATTTTCTTCCAGCTAATTGCTGGTGATGTGTTCCCAGGAATATTTCTTTACCCAAAAACGGCATGAAAATCTAGCAAAATGTTCCTGCCAAAGCCGGGTCCTGGTCCTCATGCAGCCATCTGGAAGCCAGTGCAGAGTGCAGTCAGGTTCAGCGCTTATGCAGCTGTGAGAAATCTCGGAAACTGATGGAAGAAGAGGAAAGGAAACCCGGTGACACAAATGTAATGTTTTAATTGGAATCGAACGATGGTTTGTGATAATTGGTCGTGCATGAAGTGGCTGACAAAGCAAAGGTTGTTTTTACACCCAGAGATGACAGAGCTTCTGCAGCTGTGTAAATGACTGAACTGATGAACTTCATGAGGTTCCAGAGGGGTTTAAGTTTTATATCTTCGTCAGCTTATTGCGCCAGATGATGGGTATGTGTAGCTTCTGTAGCTCACAGTTCCACTAAACCATGCACAGCCTTTCCAAATTTCCATCAAATAAGCATGAACAGGCAGTGTGCCCATTTTTCTAATAGCCATTAAAGAAACCTCTTGGATTCTTTTGAGTTCCTTCTGTGTTTTGGGTAAATATAGAACTAGAAATTACATTTCAACATTAATCCAATTGTATTAATCCAGGCTTGTTTTGAACAACTCATGCCCTCATGTATATGATTCCAGTTTCACTAACATACATTTTGTGGCTTTTGGAGGTGTTGTGACACCCCTGATTCCAAGTGAATTGGTTCTCAGGGAAGGAGAGTCACCTGAGTGTCACTCGCTGTTGGGGCAGAATTATCTTCCAGAACAAAGATCCACCTCATCGTAAAAACCTTCCTCTAACCCATCCGACACATTCCAGCTCAGCCCCGAGTCCACAAACCAGTCCGGTGTGACTTACCTGAAAATCAACAGGGTCATTGTGCTAATTTTACTTTTCAGCCGTTAATGTCATAATAAATCATCTCTGAACGTGGAGTGCGCCAGGTTGTGGTGTGAGCAGCGATAAAAATAGATGGAGGCAGGAAGTCATGATCAAGGCTTTGCAATGACTGTGGTTAAGAAGGGATGGTTTTCCATTTTGTTTCTTTCTGCCCAAGTGCATGTTGGACATCCAGCAAAACAGGCATTCACATAGCAACGACCTATTTATGGCTGCGACCGAAAAAGAGCCGATTCAGACAACAGAAGCTGGCGTTTATCTAAGTTGACACTCGAGAAGATTGAGAGGTGCTCGTCGATCTAATCCAGGGCCATCGTTCAGACCCCAGGGGTCAGGTGGGCATCTGAACAGGGGCCCGAGGACAAAAACACAAAGCATGAAGCAAGACTTAAATGCGAGGTCAGAGAGGGTCAGCGTTACCTGAGTCCTGCCTGGAAAAGCTTTCCTTTTTAGTGGTGCAGCTCTGTCTTTCTTTTTGGGATTCTTGTGAGTAATTTGTAGAGGTTTTTGCAAGCAATTCCACACGTCGGATGTTTGGAACAGATCAGAAATACGCCTGTTAAAATAACTGAGTCACCTTTCCATGACTAAACCGAACCCTCTACTGATACCTCAGCACGTAAGTGAGTGCCATGAACAGATTTAAAGATATTGTAAATCTGATCACGCTTTGGGATGTTCCAAGTTCTGATTCCACTGTTGTTTGTGTTTGAGCAGCTTCAGAACGTCCCATGGCTCTCCAAAATTCATATTCAGGTAATATTACAGAGAAATTACAAGGGCTGGGAAATTAAAGGATATTCACTTTGAAGATATGTGCACGTTCAGATACTCCAGCACTTTCATCCTTTTACATAGTGCATTTTCACCAGTTCAATCAAAGTTGGTCTGGCATCTCATTTGTATTATGCAATACATTTCTTTGACTTGTCGTTTGTTTCTCTGATGATGAAAAAGATGAAATCTTCTTTTTTTATTGCTTCATACTTATTTTAAAATATCATCTAGTTCTTGTGAGCAGTGAATTTAGAATGGGACTTCCTGCAGCTAGTGTCCCGATACTTTTGTCCATATAGTACCATGGTTTCCAACCTGGCTCATGATGGCTCAGGGGAGAGCCAAAACATCAAAGGAGGTGCATGAGGCTTTGCCTCTGAGGAGTTTGTCAAAATGCAATTTGTATTTTTGTTATATTTATATTTTTGTTGTATTTATATTTTGTAATTTTGTAATTTTTTTTCCATCTCTCTTGAAAATAATACAGATGCCAGAATGTAATAAAGAAAGAGGAAAAATATATTTTATGTTTCTTTTTGCCAATAAAGATAAGCAATGAGTCACTTCATTATTTCAATCTCTGTGTGGCAGCTGTTCTTGGATACTTAAAAGGGGGGGCTCCAAGGAGAACAGGTATCACAGTACTACGGATATAGTGTATATTAGGTGGTGTATCTTGTGTTTGTAAGTATTTTTTCCTTGTCATCATAAACCCCATTCTTTCTAAAACCCATTTACAGCTGGCCCAGGAACGGCACCGTTTTGAACTTCCTGCTCCGAAGGTATAGTGCATACTTTAGATCCTATCTTGCAGATGTTCGCTGGAAAGCAGAGCTAAGATGGGCTTGTAGGTTGGGAGATAGGCTGAGCAGATATCTTGTCAGTGCGTTTGTGGAATGTGTGCTGATAGCATGGCTGTGCTTGCCTTTTTGTCATGTAAGGTTTGTTAAGGTTTCCTTCGTTAATGTACAGGACTATTTTCCTAAAGCTTTCCTAAATGTTGGTTTATTGGCGCTATGCAGCACCAGTACTCGTCACTACCCTCTGCTCCTTCACCCCGACCAGTCAATAGCATTTATTCAAACTCATCCCAGTGGACATCACTGCATTGTCTCAAAGCAGCTTTACAGTAATACATTATCTAAAAGGTCAATCCCAAGTTGAGCAAGCCTAGGGCGACAGTGGCGAGGAAAAAATGGTAGGATGAAACCTCTGGAGGACCAAGACTCAACAGGGGACCCATCCTCCATGGGCGGCCAAGATGTTAATTAAAGAAATACTAAATGTATATTAAATCATAGCAACTTTTGTTTTAAATAAATAACAAATTATTAATAAAATCTAAATTAGTAATAGAAAAATTATAAAATAATCAAAATTATAAAACAAAATTGAGTCCTTAGCGGGAGGTCCTTGGAGGCACATCGTCTCCTACTGTCCAACCGATGGAGGGAGTTCCTTCACTCTGGTGGGACCTGCCTCCGCTGTTGGAGACCATCAGAGTGATGCCGACCGGAAGATCATCCAGGACATCAGCTCTGAGGGAAGAGAAAAAGAGAATTTATGGAATTGGGAATTGCCCCTTTAATGTGGGATTTTACTGGGGATGTTATTAATTTATTCACCCCCCCTTGGTACAAGGCAGAAAAAACGGGTATATAACCACTCACACTCTCTCTCTCTGGGGCATTTAAGGTAGTCCACCTAAAGTCAAGCCATGTTTTTCCATGTAGAGGAACGCGTGTAGTTGCGAGCTCACTCTTCTTGTGCAGTGTGTAGCTGCCATCTGCTGGTAATTTTCTGGCACTGCCTGAGGTAATCCTGCCTTCTGTTTTCTCTGGAGATTGGCGCAGTAAAACACCTACATAAGAGGCTTGGTACATAATTTTTTTTCACAAGGATATTGGTTTAACATGTTCGGGAATCATTCAGTCAATTCACACCACATACCGCTTCACGTGAATCCTGTGATTCTGATCTTTCTCTTTCCACCAGTTTCATACTGATAACCAGTAACATT